>JAVXUL010167340.1:0-28279 GCA_035590515.1 Trichilia minutiflora
ACCAGAAGGATTTAGAGCTGTTGGTACAGAAAATAAGGTTTGCTTGCTAAAAAGACCTTTATATGGGTTAAAACAGTCTCCACGGCAATGGAATAAAAGATTCAATGCCCTCATGATTAAATCTGAGTTCAAGAGCAGTACATATGACAGGTGTATATATGTAAAACATACTCAAAGTGGAACAACAATATTTTTGTTGTTGTATGTGGATGACATCTTAATAGCCTGTTTTGATAAAGAAGAAGTAGCAAAGCTGAAAGAATTGTTGAGTTCTGAATTCGAGATGAAAGATCTAGGATGTGCAAAAAGAATCTTAGGAATGCATATCATCAAGAGAAGAGACAAGTGTCAAATGATGATAACACAGAAAGAATATGTTAACAGGCTGGTGAAAAGGTTTAACATGTGTGATGCAAAACCTGTACAAACTCCTTTTGCTTCCCATTTTAAATTGTTAAAGTTGAGTGAGCCTAATACTGATGAAGAAGTTGCAAAAATGAAAGCTATATCGTATGCCAATGCCATAGGTTGTCTCATGTATGTTATGGTCTGTACAAGGTTAGACTTAGCTCATGCAGTCAGTGTGGTAAGTAAATATATGAGTAATCTTGGCAGGGATCATTGGAGAGCCGTAAAATGGATCTTAAGGTATTTGAATGGTACTCAAGATGTAGGACTCTTGTATGGTATAGCTTCAGCTGACAGTGACTAGATTGAAAAATTCACAGATTCAGATTATGCAGCTGATAAGGATAGAAGAAGATCATTATCCGGGTATGCAGTAACTATGAAAGGTTGTTTAGTCAGCTGGAAGTCATGTCTACAGCGAGTAGTGGCATTGTCTACAACTAAGGCAGAATATATTACAGTAATTGAAGCTGTAAAAGAAGTAATTTGGGTAAAAGGACTGCTGGGAGATCTGGGCTTAAAACAAAATTCAGTTAAGGTTTTTTGTGACAGTCAAAGTGCTCTGTATTTAATCAAGAATCCTGTCTATCATGAGAGAACGAAGTATATAGAAGTGAGGTTACATTTCATACGAAATGTAGTGGAAGAAGATTTGGTTAAAATGGAGAAAGTAAGCACAGAAGATAATCCAGCTGATATGTTGACAAAGCCACTCACAGTCAGTAAGTTTAACTTGTGTTTAAGCTTGCTGAATGTGAAGAAGTGAGGTTAACAAGTTCGATTTACAGACTGAGTCCAGAAGATTGTCTAGTTTTTCTTTGGATCAAAGTGGAGTTTTGTAGAAAGTGATCCAAGAAAATCAGAAAATGCAGCTGAGAACATAGGTTAGTGGAGAAGAAGAATAGCGCCCGGGAGAATTAGTTTTTTCTGTTATTGGTGCTGAGTTTACATAAATACCGTTTGTTTGCAGTGTAATTCATTAATGGCAAAATCATCATTTTGCCTGGTAACTGTAATAACAGATTCTGGTTTCCAGAATCGAATATGGCTGGTGAGTGAGGGTGCTTTATAAACTGATATCTTTGTATTGGGAAAGATAGAGAGTGAGAAAATCTTGTAAAACTGGTCTCTGATTCTCAGTAAATCGTCTGGACTTGAAAAGTCTGTTCGTGGATGTAGGTTCATCTTGAACCGAACCACGTAAAATCATTGCTTCATTTGTGATTCTTGATTGCTTCTGTGTTTTGTTTTCATCTGTTTTAAATTTTGATTCGATTATGTTCGTGTGTTGATCTTATTTTGAGTCTTGTTAATCTTTGTGATTAAACATAACACGTTTAACTGAATTTTTTTTAATGGAATGCAAATATTTATGGATTGCTTAGGGTATGGAAATTGATCACCTATTTTTCTTTAACAATAACAATAAAAAGCTTTTACCCCTAATCAAAATTAAAAAACAAAACAACTTTTATTGAGAGAGAAACTATGGCAGATTTCATAAGGCAACAAACCAAAAGAAATGCTAGATATAAAATACCTATAACATCACAACATATGAAGCATTAAAATCTATATATGCCTATAAAAAAGCCATGAAAATAAGAGGTTTCTTCTAACTAAAGCTATCAGTGCCGTTACACACAATCTTAAAAACAAAACATTTAGTTTATTCATACAGCTCAACAAAACACTTGATGAGGTTCTATTCTTGGTAACTTGAACAAGCTTTAAAAGATAAAGTTTTCTAATAACACAGAGAAAATGGGCAAGAAAAAATGAATAAACTTCTTATTCTTTGCACCACTGTGACATAGGGAAGAAATTTCTTTTCTGCTTATAGAAACAAGGCCCAATTTTTTAATTAAAATTTTAAAATTTTCAATATGAAGAAAATAGTATTGTAATGTTAGCCATTAATTTTTCCTAGGAATTATTAGCACCACTAGCTAACGTGCATAGCCAATGATCCAGTCAGTTCTAGTTAGACATATTCTACATATTGGTGGTTGTCCAACAGAAAATAGCTTAAAATTATGTGCAATCACAATCAGCTCACCACCAAATTGACATCTTCGTCAAGTATCTAATTGCAAATTCAAATTCTCCCCAACCCTTAATATCCAAGAATTTTAGCCTTTGAACGTGTTGACCAACTGTTCATGATCATAAACCAATTTTTTAAAGCTGAGCCAATTATCGGGTCCCAATTTTCTTTGGCCATCCCTATTTATTACTACACTGCCTTGCTACAAACTTGTTTCATAAAAAAAATATATATATATATCTTGACATAGAACACTTGTGAAATTAGATTAAAAAAATAAATATAAATGTTCAACTCCATGGAATATCACAACACTGTTTTGCAGCTAAGAAAATCAGTTAAAATGTATAAATCAATCATAAAAACCACATCATTTGATAGAACAGAAAAAGAACTAATGAATCTGGATTACACAATATTGGAAGATAGTAAAAACACATTCTAAGCAATAAATGACCAAAATAATACCATAATTTCAGCTATAATAGATGGACAAAATCACCTGCTAGTACGAACGGACACATAAATATTCAACTGCCTTGAGCAAACTGCATGACAACGATAGAGAGCACGCTAGTAGACAGTCATGCCATTTGCATGAATGCTGACAGGCGTGCTCTCTCTCGTTGTCAAACAAGGGTATCTCAAGTCATGGAAGGACTATCTGCAGAAGTAAACAATTGCACAATAAGAAAACCTTGCAAACAAGAATGTTCAATTAAAGAAGTTCCTAAATATTGTGCTTTCATCACTAAGATGATGGAAAGGCCATTGCATACAGCTTCTTTCACAAAATTTCAAGCTCTCTAATTTAATGGCAGCAACAAACAAACAACACTCTAAATACTCAAATATAATAAAGATCTTACAAGAAAACATTAAGAAGTATCAACCAACACTCTGAACAAGAATGTTCAATTGAAGAAGTTCCTAAATATTGCGCTTCATCACTAAGATGATGGAAAGGCCATTGTATACAGTTCCTTTCACAAAAATTCAAGCTCCCTAATTTAATGGCAGCAAGAAACAACCAACACTCTGAATATTCAAATATAATAAAGATCTTACAACAAAACCTGAAGAAGCATCAATGACCAATGTTATGATACACATTTCAACTAAAGAACATGGACAACCCCAAGATCTCTTAAGCTTGCACCGATAAATTAAAAATTGACATGACAGCCAAATTTCTAGTTGCTTACTCTAAATACCATAAGAAGCAAACGAAAATCAATTGGTAATAAATCATCAGAAATAGCGGTATACCATAACTACATTACCATGATAAATGGAGTAACTTAAATAGAAATATGATCCAAATCCTTTTTTTTTTGTAATCAAGAAACTGAAGTTTGAAATCCATGCAAGCCGGATTTTCACTTCAAAAGAACACCACCGACCTTAATTTTTCTTTTTCATGTTAAGCAAATACACATCCCAAACGCATGTGCTTTTATCCAAGCATTAATTTACATAAAAAGCATTATCACATGCAATCAAACATCTAGAACCTCAAGGAACTTAAGATTTAAGCAAAACCCACCTTATTCAACCAAACCCACTACATTAAAGCAACAAAAGAGTGAGGAAATGAAAAGTAACAAAGGGAAGTGAAAAATCCCGCTAAACAATGGAGAAAAAAAGCACTGAAAATGAGCTCAACAGTTCATTTCAAAGAACAATTAAACGAAAAAAAGTATCATCTACCTGTATATGAAATGAAAATCCCTCGATCTTATGAGAATCCAGCTGTAAGACTGCATGGAACGAAATTCAAGAGCATAATCAGACATAATTTGAAACAAGACATTAAAGTGTTCCAAAAAAGGAAAGAAAGCTTTATACTCCAATCTAACTCATATTACAAAAATCCCATGAAACCCTAATATCCGTTAAATCGCAGAAAACGTTTCTTATGCAAGAAATTAGAGGGTAAAATAACTAAAAGCATAATTTCATTTTCTTTTCTTGTGCTATTTGCTTCAGAAAAACCAAGAGTGTAAGCTAGCAAACCCTTGGTACAACATTTTTTAGTCAACCTAGCACTAGAATTACCAGATCCAAACACAGATCATCAAACAGATAAAACACATATATATTACACAAACTATAAACCCAGAATCAAGAAAAAAAAAAGACTTCGACAGTCACAAAAGTATTTCTTTGGAGAAAACAGAAGAAAGCTGTGATCTCGAGTTTTCTAGACCTTGTAAACCTGATAGAAAAGAAACGTTTTCAATCACTTGGAGAATCCGAACAGCATACACACGAAACTCGAAGCAAATAAGAACCAATGAATGATTTGCCATAATAAAAGTTAAGATGAGCATTTAAAGAGGAAAAGGTAGAGAATAATAATATTTTCAAAATAATCTATCCACATAATTTAGAATGAAGGATTTAGATAAAAAAAAAAAAATTAAAATATCAATTAAGGAATAATTAGCTAGTACTTTCCAATTCATTTGCATGTACTAATTTCTTCTTTCTCGAGAATGGACAATCAGGGTATCTGCTCACCATCAACGTGGAGATCCTAGGGTTAGAAATTATCCACGTCATACTTGATGATCACGAACCTCATGTTAAGAAAAGGGAAGAAAGTACGAGACAGGCTCAATGTTAAAATTGTAAGGAAATCTATCATGCCTTACGTGATTTTACCGCGAGTGAAGTGCACGGGGAGGTTAAAAAAAAAATGTAACGAGTCAAAGTCATTGTCCGAGTTGGCAATAAGTCACATTAGCGGTCAGTGTTGCGGGACCCACCGTAGTAGGGGTTATAATTAATATTCTACAAGAGTGAGCCCCACGCGACTATTAGTGGATGTGGGCCTGGCTGCTTTCACCCACAGTTTTATTTGGGAAATATGGAAAATTTGCGGTGGTTATCATTGGAAAGAGCCTAAACGACGTTGTCCTTGCTGTCCATATGCATTTAAGAATCCTACAAAAAGTTAAAAGTGCACATTTGGGACCATGCTACTGCAATGCTTGCTATCCCTTTATCCATCTTTTTTTAATTGTATTTTAAAATTTTTATTTTTAAAATGTTTCGTTAACTAATTAACAATTGTAATTAAAAAATTTTAAAATACAATAAAATAAATTTTGCATAATATATAAGTATACATCAGAATTTTGCTCCCTTATTTGATAAATATTTTTAAAGCAAAAGTTTCGTCTAATATTATAATGTAATGATTTTTGAATAAATTTTTTTAATATTAAATATTAATATAAAAATATATAAAATTTTATGAAAATTAATATCATTAAATACTATTTTAATTTGTATTAAAAATATAATTTCAAACCAAGTCAAAGTTAAGATACAATTATGATATAGTATATTTTTTTAAATATAAGTTAAAAAATACGATCACTTTGATTAGTAATAAAGTGTTGTGATTTTTTTATTATAATTTATATAAAATAAAAATATTGTATTTAAAATTTTAATTAAAAAAAATGATTCTTGTTCAAAATCAATAAACTAATATTTTGTTTTCAGATTTTAGATTGAAAGCCTTATAAAACCAATACAATTTTAAAGCCTAAGGATTGCACGATATCGCAGCTGTGTTGTAGGAAGATTCATTTTCCTTGAAGAGTGATGATAATTCCAACCCATTTATTTATTTAAAAAAAATTTTAATTATATAATTTTTAAACAAAATTAATTATTTTATTATATTAAAATTTTTATCATTAAATTTTTATGATAAAATATAAATAATATAAATTTTTTTTTTGCAAATATAGAATATTGATATTTTTCTATCCATTTTTAATTACTCCACATATTAAATTGTTTAACAATTAAATTTTTTTATTATTTGTACCATAATTAAAAATAAATAAAAATATTTTTTATATTAATTATTATTTGTACTATAATTAAAAATAAATAAAAATATTTTTTATATTAATTATATTATATTATCTATATTTTATACACTTCAAATATTTTTATCATGAAGCGAGTGTTAAAAATATATAACCAAAATTTATGAGAAACAAAAATAAAATTTTTTATTACTTACAGAGTTTAATGTAAAAATATTAATAAATATTTGAGTGCTATAAAATATTAATAAATATTTGACAAATGACAACAATGTTGAATATAAATAGTAACATTTAAATGGGCCTACGAGATGGGACATATGACCATGTGATGTTATATTTGTGATGGGACGAATTCAGTGGACCACCGTAATATCTGGAAAGGACAAGTTTGAGCTGGGCTCATAATATTTTTGTAAGGGGCTACGTGATTACACACCGAACATATGAACAGTCTCTATCATAATCTTAAAGATTATATTTGATAAATTAATTTTATATAAGACAAAAATAATGTTATAATATTTTTATTTTTTTTCTTCATATTTATACAATACATAATTTCTTTTGTCAATGTAATGTTTTCATGACCATAGAGATTGTATGAGAAATGTTTCATTCAGGTAAATATATTTTAGGAACAATAAAATTAATAACTTTTATTATTAAAACCATTATTTTTTTTTTATTATGATGATACATTTTTTTTTTCTTTTTTTAACTTTTAGTGATACAATATTCAAAAAACTTTTTACAGAAGAAAATTTGTAGAAATATTAGAAGAAACTAACGTAAAAATTTATTATCTAAAGAATAGAATAGTAGTTAAATCAAATTTGTTTATATAAGTTTACATTTACATATTAATTTTTATAGTTAAATGAACCACTAAAATGATTAAAACTTAATAATAAGGGTGTCAATTCAGATAAATATGTCGTATTAATAAATTTATAATATTTTTTTATATTTATTATAATACTATCCGTATTAAAAATCTTTCGTCTGAATACGATCAATTTATTAATCGTATCATTTATTTATTAATCATGTCATTTATTTTTTAAATAAGTGATATAATATTATACTATTAGATCATTAATTCAATTTAATTTATTCAATTTATTTAATTAATCAATATAAAAATTAACCTATTTAACTAATTATTTATTTAAATAAAAAATAAATATCAAATATAAATAAATAAAATTACTATATTAAATAATTATTCATTTAGACATAATTATTTATTTAAATACGATTATTTATTTAATTAATCGTATTTTAATTATATTTTAATCGAATAAATGAATTCAGAAGATCAAATCCGAATTCGATACGATTATTAATTGTGTGATACGAATACGATCTGATTATTATTCGTGTTAAAATTTTTAAATTCAAATCCATTTAATTATATCGAATAATGGAATCATAACTCAAATTTTCATTCTTATTTAATAGACTACTGTTAGAATCCTGGAACACAAAGCTTGATTGATCATGGCCATGTGGAAACCCCTTCCATCCTTTTAAGTTTCCCTTCTCTTATCATTGCTATAGCCACGGATTTGTTGTGGACCAATGCTGAACCCTTCTGGAAAACCTGCATGGATGTACAACCATATCAGCATATTATTTCATTAATTCGGAAAACTTTGAAGAGTAACTAGTTTGGTTTTGGAAAGAAGGAAGTAATACTGACGAATGCAAAACCACTGGAAGTTGTAGAATTGGGTCCGACCATGGTATAATGGGCAGAATAGCTAGCAAGGAATATTTTGATGAGTGGTATTTCATCAATAATAGCAGAATCACCACCATTCTTACTCCTCTTTGATAAAGCTTCGGCATAATCTTCTACAGTTTTGTATACCTTAAGCCTGGAATCCTGGAAATTTAAGTTACTTATAGCTCTTAAAAATGAGCCAAATTGATATAATAAGTAGTTAACCTTTGAGATAGCCAAATCAATCTGTTGAACCGTCATCATAGAAGTTAAAGTTGCTGCGTAGCTTGAGCTCAATATAAGCACAGCAAACACCCATACAATCACTACAAACCTCGACAAGTTGCTCAATAGCCTTTTCACTGAGGATGTCAAATCATAAAAATAATGCGTAGTTAACAACAAATTTAGTCAATAACTAATATCTATTTATATAGTTAGTCCAATCAAGTCAAAATACCAAACTTCTCACCATTGTATGCCAACTGTTAAAAGTTCAAATTGATTAATGTCCTTTCATTAATTTAACAAATAATTGAAAGCAGTTGGGTATCAATAGAATGACTCTTTTCTTCCTTTTTTTTTCTTTTTTTCCTGATCTGAAAGTAATAGAATGGGTACTTACTGTGAGTATGCATGAGAGCTGAGAAGGAATACCAAAACAAGATGCCAATTTGCTGTGCTCGCGCACCTTGGAACTCTTTGTTAATAGGATGTTCGATTATCCACACAACAAAGCCGGTCAAGACAAAGAAAGCAACAGCGTTTAGTCGAAGATCTGTTTTAAGGGGCTTCTAGAAAATCCATGTATTATTATTCTCCTCAATTGGCACTGTCATTTCAACACCCATTTCAGTGTACGACAATGTGAAATCAACGTACAAAATTCTGCTGGAAGTGATTATTGTATCTCCCACAACAGTATCAAATTTCTAGTTTATGGATTAGAGATTACTTATCATTAAAAGCTTTGCAGGTATTAAATACATTAGAACAAAATGAAAGTAATAGTCCAAGATTTATTATTTGAATTCCCATGTAGAAGTACTGATTAATCTAAACATAACTAGAGATTAACCTGATAGAAAAAATCATTATAAGATCCAGCCATTTTTCCATTAGCACCCTCACGGGGAATAAACTTGTGAGACACCGCATATGTTAAATAAGCAAGGGCTGCCTTGAATACTTCTATACAGAAACCATTTACAATTGTGGAATTGGATCGAGGAAATGAACAACATTACCTAATTCTCTGGATCCAACTTTCACCGGAGCGCCAATCCTTAACTTTAATTCTCTGAATCCAACTTTCAATAGAACGCCAATCCTTAACTTCTTACCACTACCTTCTAAAATGACCGCAGATCGTCCCGGCCATATAGTGGCTTCAAGGTCATTTGGTTGAGGTGAATCTATTTTTTTGACAAGTGAATTTATTTCTTTTGTAATCCCAGGTGTGGAGTCCAAAATCCTACTGTTCTTGAGCCACCTTTGCCTGTGCCACTCACATTTACGATTTCAAATGCCATTGGAGCTAGTTTTCCCATTTATTAGTTGAAAATCACCACTTAAACCCCCGAGCCTATTACTTGTATCTCCTTATAAAATATCGAACTAGAAGACTGAATGGTCGCCAAATCCAATATGTTGAGTTTACTGTCATGCTCTTGATTATCAGAAATATCAGTTTTCACCTCTACTGCTGCTTTTGTTACTTGTTAGAGCCCAAATATCATATGCGAGAATTCCATTGACAACTAATTCTGATACCTCAGCATTTGAATTATCAGTGAACATCTTCATTTCCCACCTTGGAGTGAAACTGTGGAGCTCCCTCGATGCTGGAATATAATGCTTGAAACCCAAATCCCCTTCAATGGACTCAACAACTCAAGAATACATTGAATGCAGGAAATCTATAGTTGTCTCGGTGACAATCCAAGCATACCCTTTACTCATCATGCCTAACTTCTTAGAATTAAAGAACAGTGAGAAGTGAGAGAAAGCAACGTATGCACAACAAATACCTTGGTGGTGCAAAGTATTGAGCACAGATCAGATTTTTTCCATGATTTCATCATCCGCTGACGAGGATGAAATGGCAACCATTTGAGAAATATGAATGCCAGTCTTCTGCAAGGAATTGTGAAAGAATTTGTTTCTTTTATTTCTGTATATCCTTGATACAAAACCAACACAAACATATACAACTGCTTGGAAACAAAAAAGAAAAACACACGATTTAAATCTACACAGTTTATATATACATTTCTAACACCTATCACGCAGGCACGTATATATTATAAGCACCTAATTTGATACAAATATATTTTACTCTAAAGGACCTTGAAGCGATTTCGTAAGAATATTTGTTAACTGATCATTGGATCCTAAATGAGAGGCAACAATATCTTCAGATACAATCTTTTCAAGTGCAAAATGATAATCAATTTCAATATAGTTCGTTCTTTCATAAAAAAAACTGGGTTAGAGGGGATACAAAGAGCAGCTCAATTACCACAAATAAGTTATATAGGTCCTTCAATACTAAACTTTAAGTTTTGATAACAGATATTAAAGACAAATCAATTCACATGTGGCTAATACCATTGAACTTTATATACTGCCTCAGCACTTGATCCTACTACCACATTTTGCTTCTTACACTTTCATAATATTAAATTTCTACCATACAACACACAATACTAAAAAGTAAACTATCTATAGATAGGAAATCCAACCCAATTTGTATATGAGTAACCCACAATCTAAGAATTTCCCTTATTTTTAAATAAGAGACCTTACTTGGAGATCCTTTGATGCCTCGAAGTATATGAGTAATTGCATCCAAGTGGTTAGAGCATCTCGTCAAGAAACTGACTCACAATGCTTGCTGCATAGGAAATATCAAGCCAAGTGACAGTAAAATAGTTAAGTATACCTACCAGTCTTCTATGCATCCCTAGATCTCTAATAAACTCCCCTGACCTAGCATAAGCTTTAGATTTGGATTCAAAGAAACATAAGCTGGTCTCTCATCAAGCATTCTTGTCTCTTATAATATGTCAAAAGTATATTTTCTCTATGAAATACAAATTCCATGAGAAAACTGTACAGCATTGATGCCTAAAAAATATCTTAGCACCTCATATCTTTGGTCTAAAAATGACTATGTAAAACACTTCTTTAAATCAATTATGCCCCTTGAATCATCCCAATGATAACCATATCATCCATATCCACAACTAGATAAATGCATTCACCTAAAGAAAGACAATAAAAAACAAACTAGTCAGCCTCACATCTACTCATACCAAACCCCTGAATCACCAAGCTAAAAAGTCTAAAGCAGGCACGTAGAGAGTCTTAATACCGTATAATGACTTTCTCAACCTACAAACTAAGTGGGAATCTCTCTCTATAGAGCAACAAAACCAGATGAGCAACAAAACCAGATGATTGCTCTATATAAACTTCCTCAGACAAATCACCATGAAAGAAAACATTTTTCATATTCAGCTAATGCAAAGGCCGATGACGAATGGCTACAATAGAAAGAAATAATCGTACTAAAACAATCTTGGCTACTAGTGAGGATGTATTGCCATAATCTAGTCTAAAAATTTGAGTATACCTTTTAACAACAAGACAAACATTAAGTTGATCCACTGAACCGTTAGGCCACACTGTCAATATATAACCATCAACATCCTACTGTAGGCTCCCCTAGAGAGATAAAGGGACAGGTTCTCAAGTTTCAACACTATCCAAGGCAGTCATCTCCTCAACTATTGCTTGACACCATGTCAAATTAGATAAGGCCTTTGTAACAGTACTAGAAATAAAGACAAAACTACCATATAAGAGGTGATAACTTAAGAAATTATAAATAAGATGAGAATTATGAGTGGTATGAGTGCTACAACGAAGGATAGGCTTAACTTGATTCCGACTAAGGATTTGAAAGCATAGAAGAAGAAGGCACGGTAATAGGATCCATGGATGGAGCAAAAAGACCGTCTACTATCCATTTTGCATTAGATGGCACAGTGTTTGGACAAGGACAACGATGGTAAACCTGTAATAGGATTAGGAGATACGAACGGAATTGGGAAAACCTAGACTCAGGAAGGCTAGATAGTGGTATAGTAAAAAAAGACATAGGCAAAACTTGATGCACATCATATGAATGGGATGAAGATGTGAAAAATTAGTAGTAGAATCAAAGAATGATACATCGACTGACATAAAATATCGATCTAACTTGAAACAATAACACTTATAATGCTTTTGAAAATGAGAATAATAGAAAAACACATTTGTAAGACTTAACCAATAACTTATCTCAACCAAGAGTGTAAGCATGAACAAAACATGTGGTATCAAAAATGTGTGAAGGCAAAGGATGGAGTGACTTGTTAGAGAATAAAATAGAATGAGAAATCTGGCCCTTTAATATTGTGATGTCATTGGATTAATCAAACAAGAAGTTGTGAGGACTGTGGCATCCCAAAAACTAATAGGAACATGCATGTCTACTAGAAAAGTAAGTGCAATCTCTATTAAAAATCAATTTTTACATTCTACTACACTATTTTGTTAAGGGGTATAGGAACAAGTGGTATAGTCAAAAAAGGTATAGAGAAAAACTTGATGCATGTGAAAAAATAGAGAGTAGACTTAAAGAATGATACATCGGCTAACATACAGTGTTGATTTAACTTAGGAGAATAATGCTTATAACCCTTTTGAAAATGAGAATAACAAAAAAATACATTTGCAAGATTTGGCTAATAACTTGTCCCGTCTAGAAGTGTGAACATGAACAAAACATATGGTACCAAAAATGTACGGAGGCAAAGGATAGAGTGACTTATTAGAAAATAAAATAGAATAAGAAATCTGACCCTTTAATGCTGTCGATGGCAACCGAATAATTGAACAGCAGGTTGTAAGGACCATGGCATCCTAAAAACAAACAGGAACGTGCATGTCTAAAAGAAGAGTGCGTACAATCTCTATTAAATATCGACTTTTTACGTTCTTTAACACCATTTTGTTAAGGGGATATAGGGAAAATTGGTTTGATGTGAAATTCCTTTTAAGGCAAGAAAAGACAAAGATTACATGCGTATTCTTTTGCATTATCATTCCAAGAATCTTAATAGAATTATTGAATTGACTACATACTTCAGTATAAAAAGTTCAAAAAATAAAAAACACTTCAAAACGAACCTTTAAGAGAAAAATCCAAGTGTGTTGAGAATAGTCATCTATATATGTAAGAAAACAACAAAATCCCATTTTGTACGTTGCTCGACTAATACCCCAAATGTCTGAATAAACAACATGAAATAGAGACATAGGTAGTTTATTAATTCTACTTGGATATGGAATTTTAAAGTTTTTCCTAACTAAAATGACTCACACTCTAAGTAAGTTTAACACTCAAAATATTTTCTTCAATGTTGAGAGATGGGATGACCCAAACACCGATGAAGTTGCAATAAAGTGATAGCATAATAGACAATGGTGGATTGTTTACAGCAGATAATACAAGCCATGGACCTCACATCATGTGCCAATTGTTTTTACTGTACTCCGATCTTGTAGTAAACAAGTATTAGAAGAAAAAGAGATAGTACAAACAGTATAATAACCTGTATGCATAAGAAAGTAATAATTGAAGTGGATGCGACATTAGAAACTCTAAACTTGAGAAATTCTGCCTCTAATGTCCCAAAATTGACTAAATCACCCAATATAGTCTCACTAAAGTTGCACTAATCGTGATAGGAGACTAGAATTTAGAGAAAAAATTGATTCTAATTTGCAAATAACAAATCAAACAAGGAATAAATTTGACCTAAATCGAATTGAACCGGACTTGAAACTAAACCAAACTAGAAATTGAACCAAAATCTGTTGAAATTGGAGAGAAAATAATTCTGAATCGGATCAAGTTGATTGAACCAAACCAATTTGACTGAACTAAACTAGATTGACTTAAACTGAACCAGGTTGACAGGACTAAATTGAGCTGATTGAACCGAACAAAAATCTAACCCAAACCTGCTAGACCCAACGTGACCTGATGCTAACCCTAAATCTATCCTGAACCTTCAACGACAACAGAATACGATGGCAGATACGGGTGTCATGGTTGAGATTTGTTTGTTGGCATCGTCTCAACTGAATGACGGTCGCCAATCGATGGAAAGCAACGATTGATGGCAGCTAGGGTTTCACGATACTCTGCAAGTTTCGAACTACTTTGATTAGCATTTTCGATAGCTTTTCCAACAAAGAATCCTTAGGATTTGGTTTTCGTCCTCCTTTAAGTGGAATGGTGGCTTCCAATAGTGGGATGGTGGCAAATGACAGTGGTGACAGCAACGACAGACTGGCGACTAGGGTTAGGAAAAGTAGGAAATGAAAAAGAAGCCCTTAGAGCTCTGATACCATGTGAAAAATCTGTTTCTTTTATTTCTGTATATCCTTGATAGAAAACCAACGCACATATATACAACTAAATTGGAAACAAATAAGGAGAACACACGATTGTAATCAACAGTTTCCATCTACATTTCTAACAAGAATCAACTTATAGATATCTCCTCCGTAAGTATTATCCTTATATATGATAATGGCTTGTTTCCATCCGAAGGCTGCGTTAACATCAGTAACGGCTTTGGTTTGAGAAACTTCATCTTGATAAATTTGTATAGAAGGTGAGTAGTGGGACAAGTTCAGAGAAGGGGCATTCACAAAGAGAGAGATTATAAGAATTTTAGCTCTGGATCCTATTTCCGCAACATTTGTCTACCAGCCAATAATTATGTGGTATGATCGCCAACAATTCTATATTTTGCATGAGATTCAAGGCTGCACTTGAAAATAGATGATTCTTTAATCTCAACGATTGATGGAAAGATGACTCTTGAGTGGAGAACTACCCTTGTTTGGTAGTGAATATTTATAGGATAAAAATCAGATAGTGACATGGAAATGCAGCTATGGCTGATCTTCCCCGATCATGATTGCATATCAAGAATGATGGCAACATGTACTCCATCTACACTTAAACTACGATTATTTCTAACTTCTCCAAGTTCTGAACACAATGAACATATGAGGATAAACATGATCAAGAATGAAAAAACTGCTTGCTCCTTCCTCTTCAACTCCATCAGCTCAATGAAGTACTGTATGTTATTTGTCATTCAACTTAACCTTGAACATATTAATACATAAATAATAAAACGTTCCTAATTATTAGGAATAACATAGCAGTGTCTTATGTATATAAGATCATTAGAAAATAAGTGAAAGTTCTAAGAAGCAACGCAACAGCAACCAGCTTTCAACACTCAATCTGGGAAAGAAGAAAAATCAAACTTATTCTATAGTTTGACAAATAAAATAAAAGAAGTTTGAATATGTCTACAGCCTCTTTATTGGCTTCCTTCAGTGATCACGTAAATTAAAAATAATTAATATAAACACCTATACAGCATTGTGATTTTTTTATTTTTTTAATTATAAGGAAAATCAAGTCAACCATGACCCAAGAAGTTGGGATTTTACCTCAGTGAACAACTATGGAATAGTGTCTGAAGGTTTCCAAACCATTAATTTATTGACATTGAAGTCAATAAATTGCCTTCCAGCAACTGGATGCAAATAAGCCTTCCACATCATAAAGTCTTGTCTGAACAATGTTACTCTGTTTTTCCTTGATATAAGCCATCCTAACAGGTCCAGTTTCTCCACTTTAAACCGACAATAATAATAGAAAATTACATACATTGAAAAAGAAACTACTATGCTTTTTGTTTTAGGAAGGAATTAAAATCACCAAAGTTGGAGTATAAATTCAAAGTAACATCCAGTGAAAAAACAAAGTCAATGATGTATCTACTTAAAAAGCAAACCACCAAGGATAAATAAATTTATGTGAGTTTAAGAAAATATTTGAATAAATAAATGAATGAAATGAAGAAAACTTCAAAGTAATTGTCAAATGACAGGAAATAAAAAGAAGGCGGCAAAATAAAAGTATAAGCAACCGAGTGATTTTTGGAAACCCAACAGCCTGGTAAGAAAAGAGTATATAAATCACTATGAAATTAGGGTAGAACTTTCAACTTCAACTACCAAGCTTATTTGTTGAAAGTTCAACCATTTCAACTACATTTTGGTCATCAAACAGCCACTTTGCTGCCCCATGTCTAAAGTGAAGAATTAAATAATTACTTGGCAAATGATCAAACATCTTTTCAGAAAAGCAAGCCATTACGAAATTAAGAATGCATTTCAATCCGAAAATAGCATTTTCAATTAAATCTGTCGTCCCTATTTGTCAAAGAAAGAAACAAATATGGAGCTAACACCGCCTTGGAACTCAAAAGCCGAGGTTATATAATTAACAAGAAATCCAAAGACTAACCATGTTCTAACTTCCAAGCAACCAATTGGACTAATTCGCTGGGCACAACAGCCAATAGATTTTTTGCACCATTAGAACTTACACAATTGCATAGCAACCATCAGCACCTCGTCAAAAGCAATTTTTGATAAATAAATTATATGAAAAAGAACCATAACATTCATAGTAAAAAAAAATGCACATACTTATTTGCTAAAGAAAGGCGGAACGCTGGTAAGAGTGAAAATTTCAAATATAAAATTAAAATTCACATTTAAAAAACAAAGAAAGAAAGTATGCTAAGAGTAGAAAGGTTTATCATCAAATTTAAAAATAAGAAACTCTATCTATTTCTTGACAAAGAAATTTTTCTATTAAAAAATTAATCGAAATGAATTTGCAAAAAAAGGAATGAAAATGAATCAAAAGTCACTCCAAGTACAAATATCAAACATTACTTCCTTGCTTCAAGCAACTAATGACACGATCTTTAGGCACCAACCAGAGGCTTCCATTAGAAAATAGCGACCCACTCCGCTGACGGTACTTAATTGAGAATCAGACCTAATCAGACGCCCTAAAATCAAAATTGAAAAATCCACACACATTAAACCAATACCAATCAGAAATCCATTATCTACTCTCGACGGAAACCTGAACTAGAAAACCCCATTTTGTGAGAAACTCGCAACCGCTGGAAAACGAAGCTTAGGAAAATGCGGGCGAATTTGGAAAATGAGATGATGGTATGAATAATAGAAAGCTGTATATATAGTATACGATTTTTGAGATGAACAGCCCCGAGGGTGCAGCGGAGATGGTACGGTGATGTAGTCCTATCTATAGGTCATGGGTTTGATCGTGAGGTTGATTGTTATCTCTGCATAAACTGAGTTAAGCGTGGATTCATATCTAAAGGTAGGTGGTGTTAAATTCATCCTGATTTAGTACCGCCTGAAGAACCCGAAAAATCTGACCAAGCCAGAGCTCCGGATAAAAACAAAAATTTTGAGATGAACAGATGATATCAATCTGTAAAATATTAATTGACGGTAACTTATTTTCTTGACGTTCCGATTTTGTTTTTGGGTTGTTTTCGATGATGAGTTTGGGCCCAATATAACGTTTCATCTTATTTGACTTTCACTTGCAGAGTCTATGAATGGGCTTGCATTGTATTGGAATATCTAAAACAAGCAAGGTAAGTTGGGCTGATAACATATTAGATGATCCAGGGCCTATGGGATATAGGTTGAGTCTCCCATTTTGTCCTTTATCCGGCCTATCAAATCAGCTCATAACCCTTTAAATTTTTTGAACTTGTGTGTAAAATCAGTTATATTATATTATTACTTTATCTTTATGTTTCATATATATTTTTTTCTCTTTATAAAATTATTTTATTTTAATAATAATAATAATATAATATTATTATATCAATTTGTAATAAAAATTTGTATATAATGTACTGTATATATAAACGCTATATTTTATGCACTAAAAAATATATATATGTTTCATGGTTGACATTTTCTCTTTTAACTCAGTAACTTAATATCTATATGTTGGCCAAGTTGCTTCTTTGTTAGTGCTTATTGCTGGCATCTTCATCTTGTATTAAATAATGATATTTAATAGCGATAGTGCCGCTCATTTCTTAGCTTTTCCTATAAAATAAGATATTACGAATTAATTAGATAAATTCCTCAAGTCTATGGGCTTTTCTTAAAGTACAAGAATTAATTGGAAAGTTTCATTACAAGACTAAATTATTGCATATGAAGATGAAGAATAAGAAGAACATAATAAGGTTGCTATCTTTTGTGACCTTGTTCAGCTACAATTTCATTCCAATATTGTCAGCTGAACTCAATAAAACTTAAGTAATTTACTTGAAATTCATGTTGAAGTAATTCTTGATTTGAGATCACGAGAGGGGAAGATGGTCCTAAGCTGCATTTCCATTCTGATTTCTACAGTGTGCATGGTTAATACGAAACAAGGGTGGTTCTTCACACCAGGGATTCCAAAGGAAATCCTCTACTTGCTTTATCTTCCTGTGAGTTTTTAATTTTCCTATACGCGTACATTTCCATGATCGTCAATTTTTTAATGCAAATTTCATGTGGTTCATTACATTCTCTAGCTAATTATTCTACCACCATTCTTGAATAATTCATGCAGCTTTTGATCTCCTCAAAAAATCCAAAGTGAAAGCAATCATGGGAGGCAAACATCAATGGAAGCAAAATTTTTGGCAGAGATAGGAGATAAAACTAAAGTCCCAGTAATGTCATTTTCTGCATCTACAACTTCATCTTCAGACAAGTATCCTTAATATGTTCAAATCTGACAAGATCAAATCTCTGTAGCTATAAACATAGTTACTATTTTTGAAGCATTCAAGTGGAGGGATGTTGTAATTATACGAGAGGATAATGATGATTGGAGAGATTTTACACCACAGGTGGTTGATTCCGTGCAAGAGAAAAACATTCATATTGCATACAAAATCTCTGTTTCGGTCTCCACCAATGACGATAAGATAATTGAAAAGTTGCAAAAGCTCATGGGATTGCAGCAAAAGGTGTTCATTTTGCATATGCCACCTTTCATCATGTTCGGGTTTTGGAGAAAGCAAAAATTTAGGAATGATGAGTCAAGGGTATGCTCAGATTATGACAGTAAATACCGTGAATCACTTTCATTCAGTAGGATCATCTATCTAAGATTCAATGCAAGGAGTTATTGGTTTGAAATCCTATATTCCAGCTTCAAAGGAACTTCATAATTTTACTTCAAGATGGAGAAAGAAATATCCTGAGGAATAGAATAGGGAAGCAGAGGAATTAAGTCCAAATGCATTCTCTATATGAGCATATGATGTTGTTTGGGGTCTAGCAAAAACAGCTGAGAGGATGGGACTTAAGTTATCATCAAGACAAGGTTCAACAATGCTTCTCAAAGAAGTAATGCAATATAAATTCAAGGGTTGAAGTAGTGATTTCAGCCTTATAAAGGGGAAACTAGCGGGAAATGCTTATAATGTAGTGAATGTGATAAGAAGAGGGGAATGAAGAGTAGGGTTTTGGACTTGTGTTGAAAAATTCACTAGATAATTACATCATGGAAGACAAGTATCTTCTTGTAGAGATCTTGAAGACATTATCTGGCCTGGAGGATCAGCTACCATTCCCAAAAGTCATGTGATGCAAATGAGTGGTAAAAACTTATAATCGGTGTTCAACAAATCCTGGCTTCCCGAACTAGTGAATGTTGATCGAGATCTTCAAACCAATGCAACAATTGTAACTGGATTCTGCATCGATGTATTCAAAGCTGCAATTCATCTCCTGGAGTGTGAAATCCGCCAAGTTTATACCATACCTGAAAGGCAGCGAAGCAAGGGTAGCGTTCAAAGGCATTTCATTTCAACCTCCGCGTCACATTACTGTTTCATCATTTGCATTTGAACAGAATTTCGATGCTGTTGTTGGAGATATAACAATGAACAGATCTTTGTACGTTGAATTTTATTGGACTTGCACTAAAGGCCTAATTAACGCACATGATTGACTAATCCAACATAAAATTCACGTGAAAAAGATAAATTCTTAAGTTCTCTAGGAGTCCGTTATTTTTTTGAGCGTGAAAAGTAAGTTAAATTAAACTGCTTATTAATTTTAAATTTTTAATAGCTAGGATTGGGCACGAGTTGGGTCGGATCAAGACTCACGAAAATTAATCCGTACCAAAAGTTGAAAATATAAATTTTATTTTAAAATCGGCCGAAACAATTATAAAATACAGTGTTATGGGACTGTATAAATCTACAGACAACTTATCTTTTGATCACACTAAGAGACTAGGTGTTATGGGACTCTTCGTTTAAAGTGGGCAACCCCTCTCAATAACGGCCTTCGAATTTTTCGCTTTTACAATAATTTACAACAATATCAAGTCAACACAATTAAAATATCACAAATCACAATGAACACCACAAATTTAGGAAAGCATTGACCTTCAAGTTTTTATTCATTCAACAAAAAGAATACGTTATTGATTATAAAACTTCCACACTTTCTTGGTTAATGCTCTAAGTGCTCACTTGGCTTGCAAGTCTACAAGTATTACACTCTCATACTTGCTTTCTTTGTGAATGGGAAGATTTCAGGATCTTCTTGAGCTCTCCTCAAGGCCTCTCTTTTATAGTGAAACCAAAATCCCTGATTTCTTAGGGTCAATAGGTTCCCATAGTCTTTGAGTTGTAGTCAAATAGCAATCGCTGACTTCGCAAAGTTCTTGTTTACAGCGCTTAGCTTGTAAAGTCTTCTCATTTAAAAAGTCTCTTTCAAACTAATTATAACCTCCCACATTTATGAATTATGAGTGAGTTTAAGCCTAATTCGGATTCCTTCACTAAAGTCCAACTTATCGTGTGTTGCACCGACAACACGACCAAGTCTCTCATCAACTATTGACCATGCCCACCTTGTTTGTGTGCCATCATCCGCACACATTAACCTTCTCTTGACTAGGACCAAGATGTCATTATAATCCCATGTTAGCTTTCGTGACTAAAGCTGTGACATGAGGTACGTAGCTAAACTTTTAAGTAATAGGTTGTAGCCTGGGATAGCCCTTTGAAAATTTATTGTAAGTATATATTAATATTTAAAAAAAATATCATTTTAGTCTAAATACTTAAAAAGAATTATGAGTTTTAATAAATTAAATAATATTTAAATTACTATTTAAAAAATATTATTTGAGTCCTAATACATCAGGTGTTATTTAAAGTGATCTTTAAAAAAAATTATAATTTCTTATAAAATAAACAACTATATAACTTTAAAATAATTTGTGTGAAACTATAAAATAATTTATCATTTATTATTTCTCAATAACTTTTAACTTTTTTTTTTGATAATTTATTTTGTTATGAATTTTAATTTCGGTAATTATTTCTGTTTCCACAGGATTTTATTATATTTGTTTATTTTTGAAATTTATTTTGGAGTAAAATATATTTCAAATGGTAACCCTCGTTGTATTAGCTTCATAAGAAACATATTATTCATTATTATAGCATTAAAAAAAATTTATAGGTCTAAAATTGGTTGAAAAAATATTTTATTAAAAAATTTTTTGATCAGTTCGATTCAACATAAATTCTTGCTACGCGACTGGCTTAAGATATCTATTTTCAACGTAGACATTTTAAAGTAAATTTTACATTAAAGATAAATACAAATTGCTAACATTATAAAGCCTTATTGAGATGACGAGTAGCGTTACGTCCAAGTTCTTGATCAGCCTGTGTGCGCTTTTCTGGGACATAGCCACATAGGCCATGTGAAATAGCTAATTACAGTACGAGTCACGCAAAGAGCACGTGATGTGGTTCGTTGAACGTTACAAGAAAGTACAGATGTTTTGAGAGCCATGAAACACGTGAACTTGCATTAACTCAAGACAACTTTTTCAAACCAGGAAACTTTAAAAGCACTTTTCTCTTCTGCATTCCACTTCCACCATATATATATATATATATATATGTATATGAATATATACGCTTATTGCATCTCTTTATACAATCCCAAAAATCGCATGGAACATGAAGCTAAAGACCAATATTTCTACTTCTGTAAGCTTCTCCCCGTATATGTATGCGGTACATATGTTTGTTTTATGTATTATGGATTGAATTTTTTGTGTTTGAATTTGATGATCTTAAAGTTATGCTATGATTCAAGTAACGGGTTCTTTCTCTCTGTGTTTGTTTAAAAGTCAAACATTTCTCTTTTAACATGGAGGAAGTAGCTAATTAAACATGGAATATATAATCAATTGAGCAGATAATCTTTTATTTAGTTTAAGTTGGGAGCTTTATTTTTCCATGTAAAACCGTTTAAAGAATAAATCTAACTTTTAAGTAGACATGGTTTTTCTATCTACGAATAAGATTATTCCCTTTCAGTTTTTAATGCATCGTATACTGTTTATGATCTTTGATTTCAGATGTATTCAAAGATGGACCAAAAGAGGCAGAAATTGTTTCTTCATTATTTCCTCACTGTTCTTGTGCTCTCTGCAACTCTTTTTATTAGCATTGCCTTTGTAGTCACAGAATGTAAAGAGGTATAGTTATAGATACAAGTGCTTTTTGAAATCAGCATATTCAAGTAATAATATATATGCTTTCTGTGGACAGAGGATTTCTCTTTCGCAAGTTCTTACAAGGTCTAGGATGTGTGAGGTTTGTTGATTTTCTCACATTTTCTGTCGATACTTCATGGAATTATTAATTTTAGCTTATCATGATTTGTTGTTGTATGCATTTAGACTCAACGCAAGCCACTAGGCTGCGAGACACTACCTAAAGGTATTGTCTCGAGGACATCTGACTTGGAAATGAGATCATTATCAGGCCCAGGAAATAAAAAAGTTAGTCATCATACAGATTTTCTTTGGCATTTCTTTCTCAGTATGCGAGAGGACAATTATCATTTCAAAAGCTATTTTATATGCTTTGTTCAGAACACAAAAACATCATCAGTGAGCTTACTCGCCATTGCAGTTGGGATAAAACAGAAGGAAAGTGTAAATAATATTGTCAAGAAGGTGAACAATGCTGAGTTTTCAGTACCCTGGTTATATATATTATAGATTACCGCTGAATTGATACTTAATTTCTCTTTTTCATTTCAATGTCTCAGTTTCCATCAAGTGATTTCATGGTGATGCTTTTTCATTATGATGGCATTGTGGATGATTGGACGGATTTAGAATGGAGCGCTCATGCCATTCATATATCTGCTATTGGTCAAACCAAATGGTATATTTCCATTAAGCATATTCACATTTGTTTAGTAAAATCTCTGTAACCTGATGTTTTGTAACATGTTTCCATGATTAGGTGGTTCGCTAAGCGTTTCTTACATCCAGATATTGTTTCAGACTATGCATACATCTTCCTTTGGGATGAAGACCTTGGTGTTGACAATTTTAATGCTAGAAGGTAAAAGTTTATATATCCTAGATCTGTTTAGATTTCCTGTTAGAAAATTAAATTTTGCTCTGTTGTTCTTATCCTCACCATTTTAGTAGCATGGAAAGCTGTATTTTCCTTGCTAAGCATTCAAAACTTAATGTTCTGCACTCCAATTGCTTAAGCAGATATATTTCAATTGTTAAAGAAGAAGGTCTTGAGATATCGCAGCCAGCACTTGATCCTGATAAGTCTGAGTTGCATCATCATCTTACAGTGCGAAACAACAGGACAAGAGTACACAGGTTATTTCAACAACCTTGTCACTAAAGAATACTGCGGTTTCATTTGAAGTGAGTTTTTCTGTTTAATATTTTCAGATTAAATGTCTATGATTGGTATTCCATTGTTAACAGGAAGATTCACAAGTTGATTCGTGGCGGAAGGAGGTGTGATTTAAACAGCACCAATCCTCCTTGTGCAGGGTAGAAGAACTTGCATACTTGTTTTTACAGTTCAGTACAGAGTATCCGTGTTTTTCCAATGAAATATGATTCGAGCTCAAATGTATGAATTCACCATTGCTTTTAGGATGAAATTCTTATGTTTTTATGCATTACAGGTTTGTAGAAATGATGGCACCCGTTTTCTCAATAGCATCCTGGCGTTGCACATGGCATATGATTCAGGTTTGTCATCTTTTCTTAGAACACTTCATCAGGAACAAGAGCAAGATTGCCCAACACCAGAACAAGAACAAACCTGTTTCTAACAACTCCTTAGTAATTTACCAACACCATAATGTCGATCTAAAATAACCCGAATAGCGTCGGTTAAGTTCTGATAACTAAGGTACTTTATTTCCTTTCTGTCTCTCAATTTATTTTGCTAGAATGATTTGGTTCACGCATGGGGTTTAGATTTCCAGCTCAGTTATTGTGCCCAGGTAGTTTTTCACAATCATGCCATTTGTTCAATTTCATTCCCTTGAACACGCAGCTGAAATGTATCACATTCTTTAGCAGGGTGATCCAACCAAGACCATAGGCATTGTTGACGCTGAGTACATTGTTCATCACGGTCTCCCTACGCTCGGAGGTCTGGTAGCAAACAAGGTAAATCAAGCACGATCTAACATCTACATAATCACAATTTTAACTTTCCAAGGTGGTACTAATGGCAATTAGTTTACAGGTACCATCATTGTCGCATCAGCCGGCCGCTAGAGATGAGGTAAGCAGTTGTTAATAGCAATAAATTCCCACCTTCATATCCCTGAATCTCTGGAAGAACTTAAGCATGAAGTAATTATTGGCAACTATTTGATGCAGGTTAGAAACCGGTCCTATGTAGAATTAGAGATCTTTAAACGTAGATGGAGGAGAGCTGCTAAGGACGATGATTGTTGGGTTGATCCACTTGGACAATCACAAAAGCAGAAGAAACACTAAAATGCATTCATTAAAATGGAGGGAACACGGCAATAGGTTTCAAAGCTTCTATTTAAGAGCTCGTGTAGTATTTGTTGAATAATTTTTTCACATTATTGAGGATGCATAGAGTTGTTATGGTCCAATGCCTACAGTACGAAGCCTTTTTCTTTTTATAATTTCAATCCAATCAAATATTGTAACAGTATATAAATTCAATGATAGTAATACAGAATTTGTTTCACGCCATACGTGTCTTCATTGTGATACAAACATGAAAACTGGACCATAACTGCAGCTTAATGACAAATAAATGCTAGCAGAAAAAGGAGAAATCAATTTTTGAAGGGTAAGTTACTTGGAAACACAGAGGGCCCGTCCAATTCATCTTCTTTCGCTGAAAATTTCAGAAATAATTTGTCCAAGATCTTCACCACAATCCTCCTATACATGATGCCCTGTATGCAAAATTCAAAGAATTAGTTGGATTCTTATTTCCCGTGAGAAGAGCCTAAACAAAGTACCTGGGTTCAAAAATATGCAGATGTTATTTCATTTCAAAGAAAAACTATGTAAGGAGAAAAGAAGTGAAATTCTAACCATTACCATTGGAAGTTCAATTAGCTTATGGTTTGAAACTTTACAGAAATCTTCAACACCATTATGTAGTTCAACCAACGTTCTCGCTGTCCCCAGCATACTGTACCCAACTTTTATCCATCAGTATTACCCTCATTTCTTAGTTCTGTTTAAGGAAAGCAGCCATTAGAATAGAATCAACCTTAAAACCTCTAACAAGTAAAACCAATATAAGTTTGCTGCCAGTAGTGCCAGAGCATATCATAATGTAGCAATACCTTCTTACGAAACTAAAATTCAGCATAAATGAATCAACATGGAAGGATATATGTTAATGATAAAAAAATTGTGGAGAAAAGAACAAACTATATTAACTTTTCACTCCTTCATGGCTCTACTAATAGCATTCAACGCAAACCCTGAGGAACCAGAAGTGAGATAAGGGCTTCTACAAACCATTACAACATCCTCTTTCATTTTAAGGACCGCACCTCGTCAAGGCTTTATCATTTGCCCCTATAGTATCCCATTTGGGGACAGAATATGGAAATTAACTCTTGTGCTAGAAACTCGAAGGACTAATTAAACTGAAATTATATTATACTAAATAAACATACAAACCCCTATCTGTTTAAGTTATGATGTAGTCTGCCCACATGAGAAAAAATTTCACCAAGCAAAAAGTTGCTGAATATGGACAAGGTTGATGGAAGCTTGGCGTAATTTGCTGTAAGCTTGGGTAAACAAGGGAAAGGAGCAACAATTAGTTGCAAACGACTAGGGAAAAATAGTGAAAATTACAGAGCTTCTATCATTTTCTGGAGCCATGTAGCAACGACTTCAAGAACATTATTGTGATTCGGCTAATATAGTGTGATTGAAATAATTAACGAAAATCCATACAGGAGGATTGAGGAGAACTATATCCTTAAGCTTTTCCTGATGATTGCTAGCATATTTAACAACAGGCAAAAAATAGCCCCGAGAGGGACATCAAAAAATGGAAGCAATACAGTTTCATGTTAAGTAAACAAAATAGATGAAATTAACTTCTACATAACAGAATGAAAATATACCTGGACAACAATTGAGGGCTTATCGCTGGCAATTTCATTTACTAAGGGCTCCAACAATTCGACATATTCTGCAAGCAAAACAAAATTTCACTGCCAGTAGACCGTTATTGTAGTACAGGAACTAATCTTTAACTCTCATATGACATCATTAAGGGAAACAAAGAATTACCATCTAAAATGTAGTCAAATCCATAATTGGGTTGGGGCTTCTCTGAAAATCCAAAGCCCGCAGAAACAAGATAATGAGGAAAAAGCTTTCTGTGTTAGCTTATAAATATGAAATGCGACAAATGAAGGATGCTTACCTAGCCAATCAAAAGTAAGGGAATGATAGTTCTTAGAGAGAACAGAAAGGACTTTGCGATAAGAATAGTGAGACAACATTAAATCATTAATACTAGACAAGAAAATGAACTAAAATGCCAAATACTAGAAATACAATGGAATGCTCACTTGTTTAGGGAATCCATGAATCAGCAAAACTGAATGATTATCAGCATTTCCACTTTCGACGCAGAACCATTTATTGCACAAAATCATAGAGAGAGAGCATGTTGCAATTGGTAAGCCCGGCAAATAATCAAAATTCAATTAAGAAAGAACTATAGAACTACTTATCTAGTAAATGTCTGTAGAATATTATGTTTTCAAATCACCTGAAAACATCATCTGAAAGACTGAAACTTGAGAAGCAGAACCCATAGTAAGTACATCTTTTGCTTTTACACCAGAACTAAAAACAGGATGTGCTTTCACCTAAAAGTTTAACCAGAAAACTTTATATGGTTGAGCAATATTAATAAACATTAAACACTTAAGAAAAAGTTTCAACATTTGCCAATTGAGCATGCTCGTTAAAGGTTACTATTTTTCCTTGTTTAAACACATATCAGACGGTGATGAGCCATCTGAATATTTCCCTGAACAAAATAACCACATTCTTCTATTATAGAATCTTTAAAAATATTTTCAAAAAAGAAGTGTTAGAAAAGAATTTGAATGGATACCTCCACTGAAAGAGAAGCCATCGCCCTCAGAAACAGGAGCATCTATCAGATAATCCTGAGGTAGTTAACATATGTGAACAGTTTATACGAGTTAAAAATTTAATATACAATTGATTAACAGAGAAACGTAAGCATACGTCTTCACTGGATGTGCAACTGATTCTTAAGCATTTTCTGCAGTCCTCCCCAACAATAAACTTGAGCCGTGCACGGAAAAACGAAGGTGCAGATGCAAGAGGAGAGTGGAGAAGGAATGGGGTATGATGACGATAATGAAATGAAAATGTTTTAGCTTGAATCACAGCCATGATATGTGGAAGCTATAGAGCTTTATGTTGTCCTAAAAAAACATACAAAGAGATCATTAACCGTTGGCTTTAATATCGAAACAAAGGTTTGGTTACACGAGGGAGAGGTTGGTCCAATAAAGTTGTGCAAGGGATAGGATCCTCTGGCTCTCATTCTTTACTAAATAGCACTCGCATTTATATCATTTTTGTTGCCGCTTACTTCCCAATCGAACAAACCACTCCAAGAACACCAACTCTTAGCTGTTGAAACTCCAGACTTTCAGAACACAGAAGATGAAATTGATTGCAGCACCTGAACCAGACTCCAGAATTCCAGAAACACAAGAATAAAAAGAATACTTAAATCAAAGTAAATCAGAAAGAAAGAAAACCAAGAACATTCCAGAAATGAATCTTTGTATATTTCTTGAATGAAAAAC
>JAVXUL010167351.1:0-13008 GCA_035590515.1 Trichilia minutiflora
CTGATTTTTAAATTCAGCCCTGCCTCAAACTTAGCACACAAAGCTTCCTCAATGGCAAGTTCTGGAATAAACTCTGTCAACTGTCTCAGCTGAGTTTCATAATCTGCAACTGTGCTACCCATTTGTTCTAAGTTCATAAACTCTTGCCTTTTTTATTACTATAAAAGTGCGTAAAGTACTTCTCCTAAAAGGCTCTCTGGAAATCTATCTAGGTAGGCTTAACACTCAGCCTTAAAGATATGTTCTGTCATCAAGTAGCAACACTCTGCTCTAGCAATCTGGTAGTCACTCTCAGCTTTTTCTCATTTGACAAATCCATGTCATCCATATTTTGTTGCATCATCCTCAGCCATCTACTTGCTTTTAGAGGTTATACAGAGCCTCACTTCCTTAATTAACTTGAAAAACTTTCTTAATGGCCGAGACGATTCAGCTTGATACGGATCTGGCACTGAGTTCTGTGCATTTATAAATTCCATTAATGTGTTTCATATCTCTTGTGACCAAGAAAAATGAGCATTCCATTCAGGATTCTGCATCTGTGATGGAGGATCTACAGGAACTTGCTCCTGCTCAAAAGCAGATGATGAAGCATGAGATGATGCCTCCTGATCATCTCTAATCACAATATTCCTCCATGGTCTACCTCTTCTCCTCTCGAGTCGCGTCGATATTCTACACAAAAATCAATATAAATCATAAAATATAACTACTCGACTCAATCTATGGTCCACTGATATAATCTCACTGAAATCATTAAATTCTAAAAATCTTCAATAACCAAAATTGAGAGAGTTTGAAAATAGAAAACACAATTCACTCGCAAACCAAAAGCTCTGATACCAATAAAATTGTCATGTCCCGACCCTAGTCAGTCACGTGGCAATTATCACAAATTTTAAAAATACATTCTATCACTTAAAATGTACTTCTAGAACCGCAAGGCATTAGTACCTATTTTCAAACTCATTTTTAGTTAAAATAATACAAAATAGAAGATTTTCAAAAAATAATATATTACATTGGTATTTTCTCAAAATACTTTACAAAATATTTTGCCCAAGCCAAATACATCAAAACACTTTATTACAAAGGTTTTTACACACAATAGACCATAATAGAAAAACCTGAGTCGAGTACCTGAAAAACTTTGTTGAATCACACTTTAGCTATGCTATGCCATGCCCGACTACACTAATCTAAAATGGGAAGTAAGGGGTGAGTATTTGGAAAAATACTTAGTGAGTAGACAAATAACAAAACAAAAAACAAAGGTATAAACACTGATTACAGAAAATCCTTGTAATCATAAAATTAAGTATAGTGAAATATGACATCTTATACATGTCTAGAAAATTGATTTAATCTCAAATATGTATAGCCCCTCTGGTCTATAGGATCCCACCACTCCATCTGAGCTGTATGGTCGATCCGCAACCCTGGTTAGGGATACTAATATAACATAATAAGGCTAGCATGCTATAGCTTGGATATGTGGATTTTACCCATCCTATCTTAGACTGCATGGTCAATCCACCTCCGAGGTCTATTGAATTTCACCCACACTATATGAGCTGTATAGACAATTCTCACCTATAGATAAACAATGACATGGCACACGTAATCGTAAATTAATATCAATGGTCCATCAGGGCAAATCAAATAACCATTGGCTCACCAGGCCAAAACAATAATTATAGCTCCCCGTCCATTACACACGACTATGCCACATTCACATACATATAAATATAACATTGAGGCTTCACAATCATAATATCAATATTAGGCCTCCGACCTTATATTCATGGCAATCTAGGTTTCATCATAAACCTATTTCTATCACAAACAAGGGGCCCTCCCGATCACCACACAACATACATCCAATGCCTCCTCATTTCAATTATACATATACATATTAATATTCTATGCTATCATCTCTAACATTATAGTTATTCAAAAATAACATAAAATAAGGCGAAGGGAAAGGAACATGTTCACTCACTGTGCTGAGATGGGAAACCACCCTCTAGGTATCCTCCTTGCGATAGAGATACTTCTATCTCAGCTACTACGCCTGGAAATACATATAAACACAGATTTACGATCTGATACGATGTGCATTTATGATGTAATACATGCTCATGTTACTCATACACTCTTCTCTCTCTTTCTCTACCCTCTCTCTCTCTCTAACACACTGCCATATGTGATCTCACTCCACTATCAAGTATTTTTTATCTATTTCAACTCCAATAGCTATCAAAGCACTCAAATTTATCGATACCAATGATAAATGAGAAAACCCCCAAATTTTAGGGTTTTATAAATAGTAACCTAAATCTTTCAATTTATACACAATAAAGACTAAAAACATAGAAATGAATGTAGGGATGAACTTGTCTAAACTGGTAGAAGTGTTCTGAGTCCTTCTTTGCTCAATTCTCTTTCTTGGTTACTGTTTACCTCAACCCTTCCTTCTCGATTCCTCTCAAACCTATGGTTAGAACTCCGATCCAAGGAGATTTCTGGGTTCTGGGTTGATTTTGAGTTCATAAGAACTGAAATAGTGAAGTTTGATTGAGAAATGAAGGAGGTCAGTTTCCAAGAGTGAGAGAGAGAGGTTTCTGCTATTTTTGAATAAGAGAGAGAGTGAAGAAATCAAAATAGGGAAGACAACCCCAGCTCAATGCATATAGGCTGAGCAATCCTCAAAGGTGTCGATACCTTTCAAAATGTATCAATACCTTTGACATTTTGCCTGCAATATATCGATATGTTTGGCTAAAATACTGTTCACAAGCCTACAAGGTGTTGATACCTTTCTTAACGTATCGACATGTTTCTTCATAAGCAGACTTCATCTCTATCACCACGGTGTCGATACCTTTGTCAAGGTATCAATACGTTTAGTACTGTTTACTATTTAGTATGCCTTCAACATATCGATACGTTTGGCCCTCAACTCTAAAAGGTGTCGATACCCTTCTTCAAAGGTATCCACACGTTTGGGCTCACCCCCTAACGTATTGATACGCTTCCCTAAACGTATCGATACCTTTACTTTTTGTCCTCCTTTCGAGTACTATCACTTCAAATGGCCATAACTTTTTCTCAATTGGAGATGATTTTAGGGTCAAAAATCTAGTTTTTTCTTAAAGACTCCTATCCCACATCATAATCTTATTCAAAACACATTTTCAAGTTTTGTACCCTTTTGTGCATAATTTAAACACGATAACATGCACGAAAATTCTTAAGAGATTTACTATTATACCTATAAAGCTAAAGGACAGGTTTTAAATAACCTAATACAAATCTTTCTTATAACAGGTGAAGAGAAACCCAGCAGCAAATATGATATAATCAGAGTGTTTATAAGAAAAGCACTCTAATAGAGTATATTTGCAATTTGCTCAATCTTTTTCTCACTAGAATTAATACAGATAGAAGACAGAGAGAATTTTTATGAATATGCATAAGAATGTTTTTCTCAATACAGTACTCTGAATAAATTTTTCAACAACCTCTATATCTCTACACAATCGATTCTATTTATATCTACATTAGTTAGCTTCAATAGCTCTTTGTATCGATCATTAATAGCAGCATTTAATGCTCTGAAACTAGCCATTATAATATGCAGATCATGCATGTATCGATACCTTTAGTCTGTGTATCAATACTTTGCCAAAAATTTTTTGAGACAGTTCTATGTATTGATACTTCCTTACGCAGATAATTTGGGTTCCGTCAATGTATTGATAATTGTCTTTCATGTGTCGATACTTTATATTCTTGATAGTCCATGTTCGATACTTCTTCTTCCATGTATTAATACTTTGCTCGTTTTCACGCTGCTTCGACTTTCTTCGCATATGAGTATCGATACTTGTTATTCCTTACAGTCATGTATTGATACTTTGTTCACATATATTGATACTGTGCTTTTAAGATAGCGATATGTGAGCAATGCCATGCATACTCTTCGTCCTATGTATTGATACTTTACCTGTTGGTATCGATGCTTCATCCAAAATTCTTACAAATTAAAACCTTTCTTTACACAAAGGACTGTAAGTGTAATACGTCCATTTTAAGTTAATTTTTGAACAATTTAACACTACAAGATTCAAGCATATTATGACTTTCATCATTAATTCAAGCATACTACATGATCAATTCATTTTCACAAAATCTCAAAACCAAATTTTAATTTTGTTTAATACAAAATTTCATCATCAAAAACATAATGTATATACTATAATAAAGACATATATGATAAGTACAAACCGAGTTTAAAATTCAATCTTAAAGTGGATTATAGACTAACTAGAGAAAAATCTAACTCTTCATCTTTAAGCTCTACCATACATAAGAACGATAATTTGGATAAACATGTTTTATTCATATCATATCAATAAATTTATAGTATTTCTTATACTGAGATTTGATTATTCATTAATTGTGTCAGGAATGCTCAATTTGGTTATGACCCATTTATAATCGTATCATTTATTTATTAAATAAGTGATACAACATGATATGATTATTCTTTTATCCAACAGATAATTAGATCAATAACTTGATCCAATCCATTCAATAAGGATGGCAATTTGATTTATAGATATCTATATTTGCAAAAATCTATCTATTTTTTGTGAATACGGATAGTGAAAAAACATATACAACTAGTAAAAATGGATAAATGGATACTTGTTTTAAAAATGGATCAGAAACAAAATAAAAAAATATCCGTGAATATTATAAAATAGATAAATGAATTTTTTTTTATTCATTTTTCAAAACAACATCATTTTAGCTCTAATTTAAAATAAAAACAAAACATAGGCATATAGTTTGGTCTTTGACTTGAGCCCTAAATGGAAAAATCTCAAATTTCTAATCTCTCTCCACTAACCCTAAAACTTAACCAAAGACTTGAAGCTTTTGTCCAAAACCCAATGATGAACAATGAATATCATGATTGTTCTAATAATTTTTTGGGTCTCCATCGATCTGAGAACCTTTTCTTTCTGTGTTGTTTAGTTTGGGGTAATCAGAGGCATGCTCGAAATTGAGGTATTGCACTCTTTTTTTTCCTTAGTGAGGTACTAAGGTTCTTCGAGAACATTGATTTTTGAATGCCTTTAGCTGATTCTTCCAATGTTAGTGAAGGTTTGATCCCTTAAAGAGCTATTTTCATTGTTTTTGAAGGTAGAAGTCTTATACTTGAGCAATGTTTAGAGCTAGGTACCATTTATCTTTCATTTACTTTAAAAAAGTGTTTGTGATTATTGATTTCTAATTTTACACGAATAGTTTTCTGTTATACAACAATTTCTTTGCACACTTTAGAACTAAAAGTTGTGAAATTAGGCTTGAAGTATGTGCTTTGTTTAGTTCTTTTTATTACTTTTATATGAATTTGTTTATTGGTATATATGAATTTGTAAGATATTTGTTGTATAGTTATATTTGTATTAGCTTTGATCAATAGGTGATAATTTTTATGTAAAAATCGATAGGATGGATTAAGGAGTTTACATTTGATTATCTTGTAAGGGTTGTATGCTTTCGTATCCATTTATCCATATTTTTAACGAACATGAATACGGATGAGAGTGTAAAAAGATAAATAGATATGGAAACAGATATAGATAAAACATAAAAAAATAGATATAAATTAGATATAGTAATATTCATATCCGTTTATATGATTGACTTCCTTACCATTTGATGTATTTCTTAGCAAGTATACTAGTCCGCATAAGTAATATAGTGATAAATAAAGAATTGTTCCCACGGAGAATGAAACTTAAAATATTAAAATAACAACCCTCACCTTAATTCAAGCTTAATAAAATTTAACTAAATTAAAATTTAAAATGAATTATGTAAAAGAAAATCAAATTTAAACTAATAAAATCAAGTAATGGAAGAAAAACCCAAGGTAAATAAACGTCCCTTATACAATTCCAACCATTAAAGAAATACGAATATCACTTTATCTAATCTGATCAACAACAGAACTTCCTATTTTCATTACCACCTTGAATCCTTTGTAAATGATAGTTTTACTCTTAATTAATTAACTACTATATCTCTATGTAGATTAATTAATCAAGAATTCATTCACATCTATGAAATTCATAGCTTAGGTTAGATTATCAATCCTCATTTTTACTAACAGTTGTATACAAATATTGATTTTATCTCTAGCCCAATAATTTGTACGTTATTAATATGTCCTTCTCAATTTTCTTCTTTCTTATTCAGTTTCAAGGTTAATTATTAAATCTCATTGATGGTGATGAAGCATTAATGGCATTAAGAATACATATTAAGAATTGAATGAATCAAAACAAAACAATACTCGTATAATAATTACAAGAAATTGAATGGCATAGGTTTAGCCTAAATTAGGTTTTCCAACATCACTATGGCATAAGTCAACATTATTATTTCTTGTCTCTTTGGAAAGTCAAGGAAGTGTCGTTAATTATTTGACTTTTCATGCTTCAAAATGCCTAAAGTCCTTAATTACCAGCTAAAGTGTGAACCGTGTCCCTCAGATGTATGGGCATTATGGTAAATCCCTCATGAAACTCTTTTTATGATTTTTCATGTAAATTACGCGTTAGAGGATAAGATAACTTGAGGTTATTTTTAGAGAAGGTGTGTGGTATAGAATAATGAGTCTATGAGTAAGAACTGGATTTTTGACTTCAAAATCATCTATAGTTGAGAAAAAGTTTCTCATCATTTTTGTAGAGCTCAAAGAGAGCTTTTCATGGATATATTATGAATTTTATGAGGATATTTCAATCAAAAGTTATGACCATTTAAAGTTACTATCCCAAAATAGAGAAAACAGAGGAAGTATCGATACATGGAGTGTTGAAGTATCGATACTTAGCTCTGGAGGTGAGAAGTATCATTACTTACTGTGCTAAAATATCGATACTTGATACTAGAGAACAGAAAGTATTGATACTTTTGCTAGAAGTATCGATACTCAAGCGCAAGGAAGGAAGTATTGATACTTTGAAGGGGGAAGTATCGATACTTTATAAATAGTGATAAATAGTATCACTAAAGTATCGTTACTTTAAAGAGATAAGTATTGATACCCTGCAGATATGATGAGCAGTAAGATCGAAGTATCAATATTCTATAAATAGTAAAGAATGATGTATCGATACTCGGAGCATTTTTGAGCCTGGAACCCATCTTCAACTGCAAGTATCGATACATGAGATATTCATGTATCGATACATAGATAGACTGGAATGTGAACGACCCCTTTCTGTAAGCTTGTATCAATACATAGAGGAGTATGTATCAATACATGATGATATGTTGCACGTCTGGACATATTTCAGAGAGGCATTTTGATCATTTTAGAGCCCTATTATATACAAAAACCAAGGCTTGTCTTCTTCATTTTTTCTTTCATCCCGTCTCTATAACTTTTCTTTTCTCTCTCCATTCGAAATCATTCCCTCAATCAAATCTTCTCCAAACTTCACCATTTCACTTACCATGACCTCAAAATTAACACCAAAACTCAAGAGTTTCCTCTAGTCGGAGCTTTGACCAATGATTCGAGAGGAATTGTCAGAGAGGAGCCATGGATAAATAATAATCAAAGAGAGAGAAATACCCAAATAGGGACTTAAAGCTCACTCACAAGCGTGGGTAAGCTTATCTCTCAACTCATCTTTTTTCTTAAGCTATCATTTTGCATGGATTGAGAAATAGGTAGCTCAAAATACTGTTCACATAACCCTAAAAATTGAGAGTTTTCTCATTTATCGATTGAATCAGTAAATTAGAGAGATTTTACTTCTATTAGTGTTGAAATAACTGAGAATGACTTAAAATTAGAGTGAGAACGTATATGGGTAATAAGTCAAGAGAGAGAGAGAGAGAGAGTATGATCATGTATTGCCTCATACATGTATATTATGACAGATCATTGAATCTGTATTTATATGTGTATCCAGGTGCGACAGTTGAGGTTGGAGAATCTCCATCGCGAGGAGGACATCCAGTGGGTGGGTTTTTATCCCAGAACAATGAGTGAATACACTTTCTTTCTTTCGCCTCATTAAATGCTTTTTAATTGATATATATATATATATGTGTGTGTGTGTGTGTGTGTGTGTGTGTGTGTGAAATAAGAAGGCTTTGGAATTGATGTTGTGTGGTGGCCAGGCTGACTCTTTGCTTGTGGTAGCATAGGATTGATAAGATTACTTTATTACCATGAATGTGAGACCGGAGGCTTATTATGTATATTCTTTGTGATGTTATGAGTTTGAGACCGGAGGCCAATTATGTGAATTGTGGTATAGTTGAGTGTATATACATATAATGGCCTGGGTACCATGATTGTTATTTGGCCTTGTGTGCCATCATGTTTTGATTCATTGTTTTTGGCCTTGTGAGCCATAAATTATTTGATTTGCTCTTATAGGTCATTTATATTGATTTATGACTATGTGTGCCCCGTTATTGATTTACATATGGGTGAGGATTGGCTATACAGCTCAGAGTAGAGTGGGTGGAATCCAATAGACCCAAGAATGTGGATTGTCTATGCAGTCCAAAATTGGATAGGTGGAATCTAACATGTCTAGGCTATAGCGTGCTAGCCATATATTTACATGGACACACATATCCCTACAAGATTGCGAATTAACCGTACAGCTTAGAGAGAGTGGATGGGATCTAATAGACCAAAGGGCTATATAATCTTGAATTTATATCGACTTTATAGTCATGTTTATTATGTTGCATCATACTTGCTTGATTTTTATGATTACGAGGGATTTTCGTAATCAGTATCTGCTTTTATTTGCTATATTGTTTTATTGTCTACTCACTAAGTATTTTTTTAAATACTCACCCCTCACTCCTCTAGTTTAGGTTAGAGTAGTCGGGTGTGGCATAGCATAGCAGAATCAAGAGTTCTGCTCAGTTTTCAGATACTCAACTTAAATATGTGTATTATGGTCTACTGAACAGGAATAATATTGTATTGATGATTTTGTATATTTTGGCTTGGCCATAAACTCATTGTAATAAATGTTTGTTATGTATTGTATGGGAATACAGTTGTTGATTTTCATGTGATTGAAAATCTTCCATATTATGTTGTTTTTGAAATGGGTTTTGAAAATAGGTACTAAAGCCTTGCATGTCATAGGATTGCATTTTAATTGATAGAGTATATTTCTGAGATTCGCGACAATTATCATATGACTGAGGGCGTGACAATTTTATTGGTATCAGAGCATGTGGTTTTATGAGTTGTTATATTTTTTGTTTTTGAACTCTCATAATTTTAATTATTGGAGATTTTTAGATTTTGATGATTTCAATGAAATTTATGTCAGTGGACCATAGATTAAGTCAAGTTAATTGTTATTTATTGATTTGATATATTATATATTGATTATTTGTATAGAAATATCGCCACAATCCGAGAGGGGGAGGGGTAGACCTCGGAGAAATGTAATGATTAGAGATGATCAAGAGGCATCATCTCATGCTCCACCATTTGCTTATAAGCAGGAGCAAGTTTCTGTGGATCCTCCACCATAGATGCAAAATCCTGAAGGGAATACTTATTTTTCTTGGTCACAGGAGGCTTGAAATACATTCATGGCATTTATGAGAGCATATAATTTGGTGCCAAATCCAAATCAAGCTCAAGCTTAATCTTCTCAGCCAGTGCAGAAGTTGTCCAAGTTGATCAAGGAAGTTAGACAACTTGGAAGTATTCTTTTTTGTGAAACTACTGATGCTTTAGAAGCAAGTAGATGGCTGAGAACAATACAACAGAATATGGATGATATGGACTTGTCTGATAAAGAAAACCTGAGAGTGACTACTAGATTACTTAAGCATAGTACTGAACATATCAGTGAAGCTGAGTGCTAAACCTATTGGATAGACTTTCAGAAAGCCTTTTAGGAGAAATATTTTACTCACTTCTACAGTAACCAAAAAAGGAAAGAATTTATGAACTTGAGATAGATGGGTAGCACGGTAACAGATTATGAGACTCAGCTAAGGTAGTTGATAGAGTTTATTCCAGAACTTGCCACTGAGAAAATCTTATGTGCTAAGTTTGAGGTTGGGCTGAATTTAGAGATCAGAGACAGAATGCTATTAATAGGCAGACAGATTTATCGAGCAAAATCACTGATTAGGAAATGAATATCTAGAGCTGGATATCAAAAGAGAAAGGACCTTAGTATTTTAGTAGGTCAATCTTCAAAGAAGAGCCGTAGTAGTGAATCCTCAAGTTGCTATTCAACAAGTTCTGGGGTTTCTTCACCTTTTTCTCTTAAGGAGGAATGATTGTCTCAATTTGGTACTTCTACCTCAAGATCTAAGCGATCAGGTAAAAAGTCATCTGATAATAAACGATGTCCTAATTGTAAGCGATTTTATAGTAGACTTTGTAAATTATCTCTCATGTATTATCATTGTAACCAGGTGGGTCATATGAAGAGAGATTGTCCTAGTTTAGGGATGCGAGGGGCAGTTAGCCAATCAGGCCAGGATTTGAGATTTACTAGTACACAACAGCCCATACTTCAGCCATAGTTTTTGGGTGCTCGTTAATCTAGATCAAAAAATGCGTCCGCTCGTCAAGGTAATTCGAGAAACCAATCACGAGTTTAGACTCGGGTTTTTACAATGAATCAAGAGCAGGCTTAGGTTAATCTAGATGTGATTATAGGTATAATGATGATTTTTGATAATCCAGCACACATATTAGTTAATCCTGATAAGATAGGTCATTTATTAGGATGATATTTATACGACACACTAATAGAGACCTGGTACCTTTAGAACCAGAGTTGGTTGTTCATACGCCCTTGGGGTAAAGATTACTTTAAAACACCGTGTTTAGTCAGTGTGAGGTCTGGATAGGAGATGCTGCTATTGAGGTTAATTTGATTCTATTGAGAATCCAAGATTTTAATGCTATTTTGGGCATGGATTGGTTGTCACAGTACTATACTGCGATTGATTATTTTAAGAAGGTAGTGACCTTCAAACGATCAGAAGAGCCAGAGATTGTTTTTATGGACGAGCGAAGGATACTTCCTTCCTGTATCATATCGACGATAGAGATTAAGAGATTGCTTTAGAAAGGTGTCAGGTATATTTGGCATATGTGATTGATAAATCAGTTTCAGAAGTTAGCTTGGAACAGGTGCCAGTGGTTAGAGAATTGCCAGATGTATTTTCGGAAAAATTGCCTGGGTTACTTCCTGATAGGAAATTCGAGTTTTGTATTGATCTTGTGCCAGGGACGATACCTATTTTGATTCTATCCTATCCTATAGCACCCACAGAAATGAAAGAATTGAAAACTTAGTTGAAAGACTTGGTTGAGAAGGATTTTATCCAACCAAGTGTGTCTCCATGGGGTGCACCAATTTTGTTTGTGAAAAAGAAAGATGGTACATTGAGGTTGTGTATCGATTATAGACAGCTCAATCTAGTGATAATCAAGAACAAGTATCCATTACCAAGAATGGATGATCTGTTTGATCAATTGCTGGGTGCAAGTATGTTTTTGAAAATTAATTTAAGATCAGGATATCACCAGCTCAAGATTAGAGAGGATAATGTTCATAAAACAGCATTTAGAACTCGATATGACCATTATGAGTTCTTGGTTATGCCATTTGGATTGACAAATGCACCTGTAGCTTTCATGGATTTTATGAATAGGGTTTTTCACCCTTATTTGGACAAGTTTGTCTTTGTGTTTATAGATGACATACTTGTGCATTTGAGAAGTAAGAAAGAACATGCTCAACATCTCAAAGTAGTGCTTCAAACCTTGAGAGAAAGGCAATTGTATGCTAAATTCTCTAAGTGCAAGTTATGGCTTATAGAGGTGATTTTTTTAGGGCATGTTGTATCTAACAGTGGGATACTTGTGGATCCAAAGAAGATTAAGGCTATAATTCAGTGGGAATAGCTTGTGAAACCCGTCCCTTAGTATTATGGGCATAATAGTAAATCCCTCAAAAGTGTTCGTGCATATCTTTGTATTTAGATTGTGCACGAGAGGGTATAGAACTTGAAGAATGTGACTTGAATAAGATTATGGTGTAAGATTTGAGCTTATGAGAAAGAACTATATTTTTGACCCCAAAATCATCTTCAATAGAGAAAAAGTTCCTATTATTTTTGTAGAACTCGGTGAGAGCTTCGCATTGATATATTATAGGTTTCGAGTAGATATCCGAGCTAAAAGTTATGGTCAATTGAATTTGTAGTCCTCGGAAGGAGGATCAGAAGCAAAGGTATCAATATATTTACTATTGGGGCCAAAGGTATCGACACCTTGAAGGCATGTCGAATAATGAACAGTCCCTAACGTATCGATACGTTGGCAAGGGGTATCGACACATTGGCGACGGAGATGAAGCCCACTTGTGATGAAAGGTATCGATACGTTGAGGAAGGTATTGACACCTTGAAGGCTGATGTACAGTGTTTTGGCCAAACATATCGATACATTGGGGCAAATATATCGATATGTTGTGACAAAAATGCCAAAGTATCGATATGTTTTTGAAACGTATCGACACCTTTGGGGATTATACAGCCTATATGCATCGGGAAAGGGGATTGTCTTCCCCATTTTTTAATTTTTGCTTTCTCTCTCCATTTTTGACACTCTCAAAAACTGATCTCAGCCATTTCTCCATGAAACTTTGCCATTTTAGTTCCTATAAACTCAGAATCAACACCAGAACCCAGGAATCCCCTCTGATCGGAGATTCACGCGACGGTTCACGAGAAATCACGAAGAAGAGCTGACAGTGAGCAGTAGTCGAGTACGGGAATCAAGCAAAGAGGGACTGAGAACACTTCTACCATCTTGGGTAAGTTCATCCCTCAGCTCATTTCCTCATTTCAAGCCTTTGATGCGCATGAATCGTAAGAATAGGTTTTAGGGTTACTGTT
>JAVXUL010167372.1:0-13007 GCA_035590515.1 Trichilia minutiflora
TGAGTGCTTGCCCACATTTGTGCTGTTGCACTCAGGTAATGCCCTTCAATATTCCAAAACCAAGTTAGTCATTTGGAGCTCGATCAAGTTATGCAACTTTTAAAGAATCACTTACTGCACTCATACCTACGAAATGACCTCGGAGTTCCTGATTTTTGTCTTCCCATCCTCCATACGGGATTCCTGGAGTTGGCAAACCGGCTGTTTTTCTAAAGCTCCATACCAGTCTATCAACATCCATCATCAACAGATACTGCAAATTCGTTTGTTGTCCCTGAAAATGATATGAATTCGGAAGCAACGTAACATCGTGCAGCGATACTTCCTTAAGAACATCTCCAGGCAATTTAAAATCGCCTGGATTTTTTGTCTCTCCGTAAAGCTTTGCGTGATCATATTTCTGTCCTTCACTATTCATCTTAGATGCATGCAAACGTTCATTCGTAGATGCCATTTGGTACTTAGCCATCATTTGGTTTTTCCATACTTCATTTTTTGTTGATAAAAGGTTAGCTCTCAGAGTATGCGATGCAAGATCAGAAGGTAAACTGTTTGTGCAATCTTTACCAGAAGCTAAACCGCATAGGAGAAAGAAAACCAAGCTAATGAAGAACACGAAGCTCTCCATCTTTCTTTCTGACAAATTTGGATTGAAGCAGTGAAAATATGTTCAGATTTTCGTAGAGAGGAATTATATAAGAGAGATAGTGAAGAGGCTGCTAACATAATGGAGAAAGAAACGTGTCCTGTTTCTAATTTCTATTTTCCAATGTGAGTCTTTCAGAATGTGTCAAATAAAAGTAATGGCTGCATTTCTAGCTTTGAATATGGTTTTATTAACGCGATCCTTAACAGTAGGGGCTTTTGTCTGAATCATTGTGATGTCCGAACGTTCAAGTTCAAACCCATCATAATTTAATTATAATTAATTTTAAACGTATCCATCATGAGGACTCCACTCTGATTATCAATGACACTAATAATTTAATAATACAAAGAAAATAATCAAGAGTTTACTCACTGAAACATTGCTCTGTTTTCTGTCGTTTTCTTTACCTCAGTTGCTGATTTCTCTTGCGGCAACTACCCTAATGCTTTGAAATGCTTTTATTTTGCTTATTTTAGGAGCAAAACAAGAATTCAAGCTAAAATTACATCTAACAAAGCTTTTAATAACATAAATTAACCTATTTTAATTACGATAATATTGTAAATTTGGCTGTAGGTGCTAGCAACATGTGATGGGAGGTGATTATGAAACTTATCTCAACAAGACCTACTTTTGATAAAAAGTAATGAAGGAAAGCGACTTCTATCACATGCATGCAATTTTTTCCTATTGATTCTTTGACAAAATTGTACCTATGTCTTTATATGAATTCAAGATTCCATTGCCAATTATTCTATTACCTCATCCTATTTTCTTATTTATGAAATATTTGGCTTGATATGCAAAATTCATAGGGGACATTAATTATTATGCTACTCTATATTGCAAGTGCTATACTTCTCTTGGTACCAAGTGCTACAAGAGAATGCACTGAAATTTTTCTTTTCATTCATTGCTCTTATCAGATCTTATGGCTAATGTTTTCCACATTTGATATCCAAACCCAAATCATTATATGTTGAATTTTAATGGAGAAAACTTTATAAATTTTCGATCCAAAGTAGAATCTTCGAAAGTGGAGCAATAATTCTACCTAAATATATTAAAAATTAGGAATATAAATTGTATTGATATATTATATCAATGTCACTTGTCATATATATTTTATTTTTTATATTTATTAAATTTTTTCTTACTATCATGGAAATGGATGTGACAATAATACAATATTATTATTCTTGTAAAAATATAAGATATACAATAATAATATAATATAATTATGCTAATTTATACACGATATTGTTCCATCAAGTGCTATAATGTTGCATTTGCTTTATTAAACTTGACTATAAGTTTCCCATCTAGCAATTTTTTCTTTGTTTATGTATCAATTTGACAATTATTTCAACTCAATTATACTTACTTTTGACTTTAAGAATTTTACAATAATGTGAATACTGTTAGCCTTGTGATAATGTATTTGGGTTAGCTTTAATTTTGTCCCGTTCATAGTGCTGGTAGGCTTATTAGTTATTACTGCTTTGAATAATTCCTCAAATTTCAGTGCCAATCTTAATATTGACCAACACCATTAAATAATCACAATATGTATTTATTATATTATATCTTTTTATCATGTATTCTTACATTATCAATTTAGATAAATATATTTTATATAAGAATTTGTATCCCTAAAACTATATATAATATAATTGAAACTATATTATAACTTAAAATTATAAAAAGAAAACACTTACCAGGACTAATATTTGGATGCTGTTTCACTCTTCCCCTTTATTAATTTAGGGCTTTGTCTCAGACTTTCTATTGGAGCATTAACAATTTATTTCTTGTGGAAGAACAAGTCAATAACTGTTGTAAAATTTCAGTAAAAACTGCTAGTTTCTCAATTACTATATTATAAAAAAAATTATAAATATTCAAAATTCATGTCACAACTCCCAAAAATTAAAATTCATACCAAGAACTAATGTATAACACCCCGAAACTATGAAGGAATATTGTCAGATTTCAACTGCTATGTTGAAATAAACAGTGTAAGATTCATCTCTAAAGCTCAGTAATGGCGCCAGGAGAAAATTCCTCTTTGATGCTTTTGCTACAAAGCTGATAGGATGATACTCAACCAGTCCTTTTTCCATTAAAAAACTGGCTCTATGGTTGTTGAATTCAGCTTCTGATGACTCATTTTTGCATAGGAGACTCAGTTTTTTTCCGGTTTTAAATTTTGAACCAGTAGAAACAAAGCAATTCTTATGGCTGACTGATTCCAGGGACACTGTTCCATTCCTTCCATCTAATCCGGAGACTAAATGAAAAACAGAAGAGTCTTGATTGCTAGATGAATCTTTGACCACAAGTTTATTATTTGTTCCTTGAGCCACAAGAAGCATTCCCGGAAAATCAAATGGTTCTAGCATAACTGATTTGCCAACGAAATCTCTGGGAGATGAAAATTCTGCGGAAGAATTGTTGTCTAAGATGAGTCTGAAAGTCGTATGAAGAGCACAATCAGTGCCAGATCTAGGGTTCTTTTCCATTGTAATGGATTGGTTTTTGTTTGACAAGTAAAACTTTTTGTGCCTTGAATGTCTGGAGAAAGAGACCAGCTGAGAATTATATGAGGCTGGAATTGGAGAAATCCAGTCTGAGATGGACTTAGCCGGCTCATTTATCTCCCAATCTCCACTGCTATAACCCGCAAGCAGAAAAGGACCGTAAAGAATTGCCTGAAGTGAAGCATACTTGGCCCGATCATCTGGAGAAGAAAGAAAATAAAGAAAATAATTATAACTGTAAACACCAACATTTCAGGATATGACGAGAAGAGAAGCGCTTCCTGGAGTATACCTTGGATAGCCTCTGTTCTTAAACTAAGAGGAAACCGAATGGTTAATTTGTCATCAGAGCTCCATGTTTTATTGACGGATAGAAAATTGCCTGCATCACAAGTTGTAAAGGAAGAAAAGGACCAAGTAATCAAAAAAGGAAATTTAAAAAAAATTACTAGACGTAATACAATTTGGATTCCGCACCTGGAGATGGTAGAAACAAATACTGGCCATTTAATATTGCCTCTGTACTATCCGAATTTGTCCATCTTGGTATTCGCAAATTTAATGATGATCTTTGGCCTGCCCCCTGCATATATCAGCTAAAAAGTTAAAACTTCTCATCACAATATTTATGATCAGTGTAAATTATAAAGACTATCAACATGTTATACAGCTTTTACCTTGGAAGAAAAGGTAAATGTGATATGAAGATTAGGATCCCAGGAAACAACAGGATCAACTTTTTGATTCAGCACAATCTGTCCGAATTTCCAATCAAGTGTGTTTGATATATACTGGATGATGTAAAGCTCAGGATTTTGTCCTTCCTCTTCAAAATAAATTGAATCCCCTAACTTTGAAAATGACTCAATTCCTACAACAAGAATAAAATCTATTAACCCATGATAGTCCAGGAATTAGAACATGGGCAGCAATGAATCCCAGACCTGTTCCATAACAGCACCAAAATGAATCGAATGGTTTTCCCCAATGATGAATACTTCTTTCTTTGGAACTTCCTCGACCTAACGGTAGAAAATAAATCATCACTCCAGGCTCTGTTCCGCGTTGGATTCCGAGCACACCATTTGTTAGGGCACGCTCATAGTAATCCGCGTACGCCATTTCTCTCGTCCATCGAAAGAGGGTCCGGGATACCTTGAGCATGTTATAGGTTGCGCATGATTCTTCGTTGTTGCCCTTCAGAGTGGTTGCCAATCGCTTTGGGTCTCTCCTACACATTGGTATACGGTAAGAGGGTAAAGAAAATTACAGGATGGTCAGAAAATGGAGAAGGAGATCACCAGAATACAAGCTTATTAGTACCAGAATTCTCCAACAGATGTTCCTCCGGTTGCATAAGTATGAGAAGAGTTCACAATATTCATGAAATAGGTTCCTATTTCCTGGCACACCAAAATTAGATGAGAGAAAATTAAATTTTCAGAGAAAACTTTTATAAAATTTGTTAAGCAATTAATTTTCAACAGCTGTTTATTCATATTGAGCCAATGTACCCTGTGAAGCAGATCACCAGTTACTTCATATCGCATTTGAGATCCGACAACAACAGGGATATGCGTGTTGGAATGGAAACCAGATATTTCGTCAGCCTACGATTCCAAGAGGTAACTTTATGAGTCAAAATCAAGTTGTAAACTTGTCTTTGGAGACAGAAAACATTGTTCTTAAAATTATAAACATGCTTTTATGCAAAAGTTTCAAAATCCAAAACAGTTAAGGATACCTTTACTGCAAGTAATCCCAAAAAGCATGGTTTGTCGAAGAGGTGAGCCAAAATTAAATGCTTTGGATCTTTCTGGGGAAAGTAAAGAGATAAAATCACGTCAGAATGCAAGGTTAACAATATTATTAGAATTGATCAATCTTGGGAACAATTGGGCATCCATTTAGGCTATCACTGTTTCTTTACTCCAAACCGTGCTGATTTGCTTACACCTACCGTTATTCTGAATAACCTGTAGAGGACATCATTCATGCCACCGCTTTCTTCATTAAGTGTATCCCAATGTCTTTCAATACTGAATTTTGATATTACATTCTGAACTCGATTGTAAAAGTACTGCACCATCCATATTGTCATCTTCAAAGCTTCATCATTACCAGCATATGTATATTGATCCAATAAGCCAGCCAAGATCTGCAAATCAAAGTTAACAACATTAAAGCTAATTATATCAATTCATTGATCAATTTTTTTTTTTAAAGAATTGAGTGGTAAAATGATATATACCTTGTGAATAGTATAATATGGAACCCAAACGGGCTTTAGAGCTTCGAGACGATCAAATAATTTAGATGGAAAAGCAGAAAGATATCCTGAACCCATTTTTTGCTGGCATTCTGATAGAGCAGACACCATAGCAGACATCTTCTCTTTGATAGTTTCATTGTGAGTGCTTGCCCACATTAAAGCTGTTGCACTCAAGTAATGCCCTTCAAGAAGCCAAAAACACCAAGTAAATTTCCAAGCTAAGATTGGATCACCCAGGGAAAAAAAATCAAAATGGGAAGAAATTGTACCTACAAAATGTCCCCGGAGCTGAATTTTGGGATCCTCCCACCCTCCGTAGGGCTGTCCTGGAGCATCCAAGCCTGCCGTTTTCCGGAAATTCCAAAGCAAACTATCCACATCGAGCATCAACAAATACTCCAAATTCGTCTGCTGAGCTCGCCAATGCAATGAACCTGAACTCAACCGAACGTCATGAAGGGAAACTTCCTTCAGAAAACCTCCAGGAACTTGAAACTCACCAGGATTTTTCAATTTTCTATACATCATAGACCAGCTAAACTTATCCTTTTCCTCTTTCAAGAGTTTCCTCGGAACCAAACTCAACCATGTCGAGTCGTCGGACGGTGTCAGATGGTAATTTGACAACACTTCGTCCTTCCAGGTTTCATTCTTGGAGGTCAAAAGATGATATCTGAACGTATGTGAAGCTAAGGGGGGAAAACTGTTTGTACACTCTTTAGAAAAAACTGAGACCCAGAAGAGAAACAAAAACTGAATCAACAGAAAACACTTCATTGTTAAAGGTTAAAAGAGATGCAAAGAAAATTCTGAGCTATGTTGTGGTATATATAGAGAAGAATTAATGGTGAACAACCGAGAATTACGAATATGATGTAAACTGGAAAGAGTTCCAGTATCTGTTAAAAGGCTTTCTTTTCAAATTTTATCCCTTCCTTTAACTATATTCCAATTTCTTTTCTTGGGATACATTTATTAGATGTATATTTATTTCATTTTGATATAGTTTTTAATAAGAGGAATGTATTATATTATAAGCTTGTTATATAAAATTTTATTAAATAAATAATTAATATAGATGAAAGAATTTTTTAGGATAATCATGTACTAGATGACTGTAAAATTAATATGTTACAATAATAGTAAGATACAAATTCTTATACAAATTCATTTTCATATAAACATTACAAATTTAATTATATAAGAGTTTGCTTCTTCCTAACGAAATTCATCTCAATTATTTCTAGTTTTGCTTTTTTATTAATAAAATCCCTTTCATTCCTCCGAGATTTACTAAAAATAAATCAAGAGAATGAACAGAGTTAGGAAACTAACGAGAATAGAATTCATGTAATTCCTGTAAAATTTTCAACAGGGTAATGCAACAGAGTGGATATTTCCCAAGAAGAAAAGCTAACAGCGTGACAAAATTTTGCCCCATACATTACCAGCTTTGAATTTTTCCTTTTAACATGTATAAAATTGACAGAAATCCAAATATTGTCAAGGAAAAATATAACACCAAATGCGAAGACTGGCTCTAGGATTGTGTTAGCCTCACTACATTATTCAATCAAGCTTTAACAAGTAAATCGGATCGGAAAATACCCCTATGAATATCACAAAATTATTCAGGAATTGTCCTACTGAAGGTTTTAAGCCTGAATGTTGAAATAAACAGTATAAGATTCATCTCTAAAGCTCAGTAATGGTGCCAGAAGAAAATTCCTCTTTGCTCCTTTTGCCACAAAGCTGATTGGATGATACTCGGTTATTCCCTTCTGCATTATAAAACTAGCTGCCTGGTTAAATTCAGCTTCAGATGACTCCGAATTGCAGCTAAGCTTCATGCTTGTACCTGACTTGTAGTTCACACCACTATACACAAAGCAACCATTTCGGTTTTCTGACTCCAAGGATAATGTTTCCGATCTTCCATCCAATCCAGCAACCAAGTGGAAAACAGAAGGGCTCCCGTCCTCAGGAGAATCTGTGACCACAAGCCCATTGTCTGTTCCTTGCTCAACTACAAACATTCCTGGAAAATCAAATGGTTCCAACATGACTGATTTGCCAATAGCATCTTTGAAGGACGAAAATTTTGATGCAGATTCATCTTTTAAGATGAGTCTGAAAGTTGCATGAAGAGCAGCATCGGTGCCAGATTCAGGAAATTTTTCCATTGTAATGGATTGGTTTGAATTTGTCAAGACAAAAGTTGAGTCTCCTGACTGTTGGGCGAAAGTAACCAGCTGAGAGTTGTATGTATCTGGGATTGGAGTTATCCAGTCTGAAATTGGATTACTGGACTCGGCGTTGATATCCCAATCCCCACTGGTATGGCCAGCAAGCAGATAAGGACCATAAAGTATTGCCTGAACGGATGCAAACTCAGGCCGGTCATCTAGACAAGAAAACTCTGTCAGTAAAAAGATCGTTTACAAGAAAATGTCCTACAGCAAAGTAGTCAGACTTTTGTAAAGATACCTTTGATAGCTTCCGTCCGTAGACCAATTGGCAGCTGAACAATTAGTTTGTCACCAGAACTCCATTTTTTAGTTACAGAGAGAAAATTACCTGCATAGGAATGTATCTATTGGTTAATTGTCATCGTAAAAGACAATATATGATAATAATGAAAAGAATATAAAGAACAAGGTCTATCCCGCTCATGCAAGATAACAATTGGTTTAAATTTATAAATGTATTCCACACCTGGAGATGGGAGAGACAAATTCTGGCCATTTAGTGTCACACCAGTACCATCTGAATATGTCCAACTTGGTATTCGAAAATTCAAGGAAGATGATTGGCCTGCCTCCTGCACATTTCCAATCCAGCATTAGTGCAGGCTCTATTTTTATATGCTCTATTTTTATTGGAATTCCTCAATCAAAAGTTATCTCTGTAACCGGTACAAAGAAAATAACAATTAAGATTATTTTATGTCCATGTTCCTTCTGACTACTTCTAAAACAGAGGAAAAGAAACAAAATATTAGTATTCCATCTATTTAGAGTATGGCTGGAGTCTCTAAGTTCGAAAAGATTTCTTTCCCTCATCCATTTATTGGCATCCAAGCAATAAAGTTCAGAGACCATTAGCATCTAGAACTTGAAACAATTCTCCCATACGTGGTTAAATTTTGCTCAGAAAGAGATACTAGCCCAGTTTTCACTTCGGATCAAGCAAAAGTGCACACTCTTATGCAAGTCATCCGCAGAAGTCAATTTATGCCCTAATATCACCAACTTCCTTCCTCGTTAACTAAGAAATTACTGGAAACTTGATTAAAGAGTTATCTTTCTTTTATTGACCAATATTGTGATAAGGGAATTACAGTTTACCGATAAGGGGTCAAGCAAAACAGAAAATTTAAAGGGAAATATTATCACTGATGTCAGTTCTTGTCCATTGCAAAAAATTATCACTGACGTCAGTTCTTGTCCGTTGCAAAAAATTATTGCCATAGTATGCTACAAAATGGAGAAGGAACAAAGATAATCACTAACATCAGCATAGCTCATAAGACAACCTAATAGTTGAGCGTACCTCCTTTGAAGAAACTTGCAGTGTTAATCGAAGGTAAGGATCCCAAGAAACAACAGGGTCAACTTTCTGATTCAACACAATATGTCCAGATTTCCAGTTAAGGGAGCTTGATATATACTGAATGATGTAAAGACCAGGAATATTTCCTTCCTCTTCAAAATATATGGAATCTCCCAACTTTGAGAATGATTCTATTCCTGCATGAGTACAGGAAGGAAAGCTATAAATGGCATGAGAAATAAAAGAGATAACATCAATGGATACCTGTCAAAACCAACACAAAATTACCAGGAGGCATAGCAAATTAATTGGTCAAAACCACAAGCAAATGAGAAAACAAACCAAATCCAAATAACAAAGAATAAACATTTAAGCAAAAAATAGGTCAGTGCAATTAATAGATGATGAAAGCGAAAGTTGAATATGAGCAATAGATCCCAAACCTGTGCCATAACAGCACCAAAAGGAGGTGAACTTTGTTCCCCACCCATGGTAACTTCTGGCCTTGGAATCTCCACGACCTAGTGGAAGCATGTAAATCATCACTCCAGGCTCTGTTCCTCGTTGGATGCCAAGTACACCATTTGTCAAGGTACGTTCATAATAATCTGCATATGCCATTTCTTTTGTCCATCTAAACAGGTGGCGGGAGACCTACAAAATCAAATAAATTTGCTATAAAGTTGAATAGCAATGGTATTCTTGCTGATGCAGTAAGAAAAATATAAGTTGAATAATCAGACACAGATGACTCTAGAAGCTAGCTTTCTAACGGACAGGGGAATAGATAATCACAAATCTCTTTAGCCATCAATATCAGAATATGCAAGTTCAAAATGAATTCCCAGTCACTCTGTATGCATTTTTTCTTTTATACAGATAACAGAATAACTAATAGAAAATTAGTTTGTCCTTGAGAATTCCCAACCAACGGGCATACCTTCAGCATGTTATAAGTTGTGCATGATTCTTCGTTCTCCGTATCTAGAGTGCTTGCCAGTCGCTTTGGATCTGACCTACTCGTGGATAGAGAACAATGGAATCAAGAAAAGTACAGCAGAACATCAATAATCCAACAATAGATATAAATGAAGCTATAAAGCCATTACTAATAATGAAACTCGGAACAGCAGAAGGAAATTCAGGAAGGAGCTGGAGCTTATTAAGAACTACATCAAAATTCAAATCCAAATTCCCAAATACTAGTACCAAAACTCTCCAGCTGACGTTCCTCCCGTGACATAACCATGTGAAGCATTGACAACATCCATGAAAAACGTCCCTATAGCCTGGCACATCACAGTTAGATAACAAAAATTAAATTTTTGTCAAAGAAATTTTCCGAGTACTTTCTATTAAAATTCTAAAAGATTGACAAGATAAAAGACAGGGACTGTTTCAATTTTTGTCAAAGAAATTTTCCGAGTACTTTCTATTAAAATTCTAAAAGATTGACAAGATAAAAGACAGGGCCTGTTTCATATCATGCAACTCACCTTGTAGAGTGGATCACCAGTGACTTCATACCGCATTTGAGATCCAATAACAACAGGGATGTGCGTGTTGGCATGGAAACCCGCTATGTCGTCAGCCTACAAGAAAAATAGAGGCCTTCCATTATTATCATCAAGAGTAGAGAGCAAATCAATCACAATCTCTCCACTCAACCAGAGGGCAAAACCACATCAGTCAGAGTTTCTCAGTCACGTTTTCCTCACTGAAATATATCTATGTTTATAATTAAAATACAACTCATATTGATAAAAGAATGAATCAGTAGAATACTCATCTAGTAGGAAGAAATAGTTTCAATGTCATGTAGTCTTATGCTTTCAAACTACATTTTGGTCTAATTGGCATATGAAAATAACACCTAAGAGCTTATGAACTTGCAAAACAATTGCAGTTACCTGTACCGCAAGCAATCCCAAAAAACAGGGTTTGTCAAAAAGGTGAGCCAACAATAAATGTCTTGGATCTTGCTGCACACAGTAACATAAAAAATTAATGTCAGAAAGCAAAGTTAACAATAATTTAGAACAGCACAACTATACACCCAAGTATAAACAATAAAATGTCAACCAGATATCAAACTTTGAGCACATTGCTCAAAAGGCTAGTTCTATATATTATTCCCAACAGAGAAATGTGCATATATGAAATGAAATAAAAAGCACAGTCCAGAATATCTGCACTAAAATAATATTTTCAGAATTGCATGCTTAATAGGTTATAAATGACATTCCAGTAGATAAATCAACCATACCATCTTCAATCATTTTAATGAAGTGTAGGATCAAATGAGGGGCTGGTGGATTTAAAATAGAAAAAGGTTACTTACTGTTATGATGAATAACCTGTAAAGCACATCATTCATGCCACCAGTTTCTTCATTAAGTGAATACCAGTGCCTTTCCACACTGTACTTTGATATTACATTCTGTACACGATTGTAAAAATACTCAACCATCCACGTTGCCATCTTCAAAGCTTGGGCATTATCAGCAAACGTATATTGATCCAATAGGCCCGCCAAGATCTGTCAGAGTAGAAAAGTCTGAGCACAATTATGGAACTTTAAATGGACCAAATAACATAATTACATTTTGCGAGTGAACACAGTAAACCTTACCTTGTGAATGGTGTAATATGGGGCCCAGACTGGTTTTATAGCTTCAAAACGGTCAAATAGCTCCGAAGGAAAAGCAGAAAGATATCCCGTTCCCATTTTATTTTGACATTTGGATAGGGCAGACACCACTGTAGACATTTTCCTTCTGAGACTATCGTTGTGAGTGCTAGCCCACATATGTGCTGATGCACTCAAATAATGTCCTTCAAGATGCCAAAAGCAGGTCATTCAGGATTATATCAACTAAAATTTGAGTAACCAATTTATATTAGAAGAAATTCACAGTTGCACTGCCATGGACCAGAATATCATGAAAGTTGTATAGGTTAGAGAGAACAATCATAGCAGATAATTTTTACAGTTAACCTTCAAAATAATTCACAAATAAATTTCAATTTTAATGGTACCAAATCAGTTAACCCAAGATATAAATCTTCAAGAAATCCTATTCCACGCACAAGCCACAACATAACTCCAATAATTAGGAATTAAACGGCAATCAGTTCATGGTGTTTTATACCAAGAAGATAACATGCCAAATTCAGAATTATATATAAATGATCAAATACATATCAGACTGTTGTATTTCTTGCGATTAACAAGGCAACTTTTGCAGAATTCAAAGAGTCAGTGTTTTTCTAAGCTTAGACAGAGCTACGTGTATATAAAAAAAGGAAACAAAGAAATCCAGAATAAATTGAACTGTTAAGAATTATCTGTGAATAATAGTGCAATTAAAAGAAAAGAGAAGGGCTCCTTACGCCAAGAGTCCGCAGTAATTCCTCGCAGCGCGCCAGCTTCTCCGCCAGCGCCTGCGTCGACTCCTGGTCGCTCTCGGGCAGGTTCTTGCGCTTGCGGGGCCCGCGCGGCAGCGGGGCGCGGTACTCGCAGTCGACGCGGGCGCGCACGCAGTTGGCGCACGAGGGATCGCGGCGGTCGCACTTGACCTTGCGCTGGGCGCACAGCATGCATGACTGCGGGTGCAGTGGGGCGTCGGCGGAGGCGCTGGAGTCGGGGGTCTTGGTGGTGGGTGCGGCGGAGGGGGACGAGTGCGTGGAGGAGGTGGTGGGCGCGTCGGGGGGGGTGGATGAGGCCATTGGCGCGTGGGGCAGGTGGGCGGGTGGCGTGTTTCGGCGGGCACGTTGTGTTGTCTGTCGTTTGTCGTTTGTCGTTTGTCGTGGTCGTGGATGTGATGCGGCTTCACCGCATGCTCAGAGGTGGCGGCAGCGCCTGGACCAGCTGCTCTCGGCGGTGGCGGCGTCAATGTCGTCGTCCTTCTTACGCAACTGCAGTCGTCGCCAGGCACACGCGGAGGCTAGGCTTAAGGCTGCAGCGGGCAACGGCAGTAGCCAGGCACAGGCG
>JAVXUL010167393.1:0-13007 GCA_035590515.1 Trichilia minutiflora
GCCCTTGCGGAGTCAACTGGTCTGGATTCAAAGCAAATAAACAACTGGTTTATTAATCAAAGGAAACGGCACTGGAAACCTTCAGAAGATGTGCAGTTTATGGTGACGGATGCTGCTAGCCAACCTCACTATTACATGGACAATGTTTTGGGTAATCCCTTTGCAATGGATCTCTCCTCTACGCCGATGCTCTGAAACAATTAGCCAATATAATGCTGATCTTATATTATATTAGTGTATTATTTATATTTACAAACCCAATATTATATAAAATTGCACGAATTATGTAACTACAGATCATATATATGCATACAGTGCTTGTATGCATTTGAAGACTGTCTAATATAAATTGGGACTGCACTTGTATTGCTACAGCCGCTCGTTCCTGATTTCTTGCTGGAAATTAGCTATTCCTGTACGAGCTGTTTGTTAAAATGCCTGTTATTCCTGTATGAGGTGGCTGTTAAAATGTTCATTGACCCAGTTAGTGCATGGCTTCCTTCGCCGGTATAGAAAGTTATAGAATAAGGAATAGAGATATTATACGATGTTAATGTTATGTTCACGTTAAATGATGTGGTAAGTGAGATAATATTTTATTAAAATTTTAAAATTATTTATTATATTTTTTAATTATTTAATAAATAAAGGAATGTATGAACGAAAAATGTCATTTGGGATCAAATTTTGGGAGAGAGTGTAAGAGAAATTTTGATTTGTATGTTTACAAAAGTTATCCTTTCGTTACGGCTGGTAACTTCTCATCCATGACTACGGTTAACAACATTTACGCATGAAGTTCATTGTTTGTAAGCTAACATTGGATGAAACAGTGTTGCATTTTGCCATGGGATATTAAGAAAATGTCCGTGGGAGTTCATTATTGCCATGGGAATAAAACCCTAATCCCATCGATCACTCAGCATTGTATTTGCAATTGTTTTGAAAAAATTATCTTCAATGAACTCGTGTATCATATGATTCAGAAGTGTTAAAACTTTATTACATATCCATCTAATTTAAAGTGAAAATATTATGATAAACATGGTAAAAAGATAAAATAGAATACATGATATGGTCTTATTAAATTATGTCATTAAGATTGTTTTAATTATCTATGGTTCTATGAGAGTTTTAAGGGTTTTTTTTAACTAAACATGACTCCTCAGTAAGTGTAAGACCATTAACTTTATTAAATGATCAAGTAATGCATTAATATAGAAATGAGCCATTACCTACAGCTTCAAATTGATTTTCCAGAGCAGTACAGAAGAACTAGAATCTATATACTTTCCAGGTCGATCGTCTTTTCGATCATCTTTCATTTCCACAGGCTAATTTATGAGCCCTTTATTGCATTTCACATTTCTTTTATTTTAACGGAGAGCAAGAACAGAAAACTACATGAACAATATGAATAGCATAACGTATTAACTCTCTCTAAATGTACACGACAAGAAACGTGCATGTTGAAATTAAGTACATTGAGAGGACGACATGTAGTATATATGTGAACGACGTGTCTCTCATGCGTAAATCACTTTTTGGGTTTCATTGCCCATTGGGCCCAATCCATTAAACTCTTTCTTCCTCTTCTTCCCTGAAACCCCGAAATGCCCCAAGCCGAAAGATGTCTTGGGGTTTTTCATTTGGTCACTCTCACCGTCGTCCCGTTCTCTGAAACCGGCGGGAAGCCAGAGGGCCAGATTTCAACCACATCATCAGCTACCTCCTTTTGTGTCTTCTTTCTTTGATTAATAGTCACAGACATTCAAGTGTACATGGCGCTATCGGTCTCTAGAAGGATTCTGCGTCGCTTTGGATCGTTTTCTGCGTTTGGTCGGTGCGATTCGCCAAGTTTCGCTAGTCAATCGATTCAAAGTTCTCGTGGTAAATAAACTGTAAATTGTATCTCAAATTTTTGTTTATCTGGAAAATGGAATTGTTTCATTCAATGAATTTCTAAAGTATTCTTTTTTTTTTACACTGTTAACAGATCCCCATGGTGCTGTTTCTGGGGATAACTCATTTCCTTTAAAGGTAATTAATTAACTATTACTCTTATTATTTTCTCTCATTGAGTAAATTTCGAATTGTTTTTTGAGTAAATTTCGAATTGTTTTTGTCCTTTTATTGTTACATGTGATTAGTTATGAGTATCTGTAGAGATAATTCACGAATGAACTTGTGATTTATCTCGTCAGGATTTTTTTTTTTAACATTTGGAGAGATTGTATTCGTTTATTGTTTTTATAATAATTCAGCCTCTATGTGATTGTTTTATTTTATTATACACTATGTTTGTAAACTCAGTACATGCTCTTGTCTGAAATTTTCTTTGTTTCCGGTAAACCCATTTTTCCTGTTGCTCGGTGTAGGGTAGTTTATCTTTCCTCGCTTGTCAAAAGCTTTCAACCACTATTCTAACTCCTGACTCAAGTGAAGGGGTTTTTCCTTCTGATTTATTGTCAAAGAAGTCTGTGCTGACACCAGAGCGCACTATCGGTATGGTGAATAATCAAAACATTTTTGCATGATTTATTGTTTAATGGTGCTATAACCTTTGAATGTGAGAAATAAATTAAAAGATAATTCCTCGTGTGTAGGACTTTATCAGGACCTGGTAATGCCAGTGACAAATTTTCTTATTGAAGACAAAGGCTTTATGGTCTTGGCTGGTGATGTTTTTGATGTACCCATTAGGAAGGACATTATCCATCGTGTTGTAAGATGGCAGCTTGCGAAACGACAACAGGTAGTGCTTAGTCATTATGTTGAGGTGCCTGAAGCATTGAATTAATGGTCGGTAAAGTTTAAAAGAAATGCATGCATCAAGGGAGAAAAAATAATCTTCTAATAATATCCGGCAAGCCATGTGGTGGATGCTTTGAATTGTTGGAAGATGTGTGGCATTCTTTTGTTTTGTCTCCTTGGACTTTCCACTGCCTCTATCTCTCTCTTCCTCTCTTTCGATGTGTTTTTGATGTGTGATATCAAATCTCTAGATTCTTTCATATCTAGTCAACTAATCCCCAATGATTAGGCGTATTTGCTCCCACAAATTCATGTGTTAAAAAGTTCTGGGCTCTTGTAAAATCAGTTAACTTTTATATAGTGTGTTGCTGTATGTAAATGTAAATTATGAGGATTTCATGTAGAAGACATAAACATTGGTACATGCTGATTGATTGGTCAACAGGGAACGCATTCAACAAAAACTATTAGTGAGGTTAGTGGAACTGGGAGAAAGCCGTGGCGACAGAAGGGTACCGGTCGAGCTAGGCATGGGACATTGCGTGGTCCCCAGGTAATGCATTGTTTTCCCTGATTTATGAGTATAGAATTTTGTCAAATTTCATGCTAATGTGTCTTTAGGATGTTAACCTGTGGACATTGATGATCTCCATGTATGGGTAAACAGTTCAGGGGTGGTGCTACTATGCATGGTCCAAAGCCCCGAAGTCATGCTATAAAGTTGAACAAGAAGGTGAGGCGTCTAGGGCTGAAGATTGCTCTATCTGCTCGAGCAGCAGAAGGGCAGGTGATTCTCTCTCTCTCTCTCCTTCTCCCTCACACACACACACAGACACACACACACACACACAGACACACACACACACACACATATGTCAAATGCACACTACCCGAACAATGTCTTATGGTACCATGTAGAAATTGTGAATTCAGTAAATAATCAAGACTGGGTATAGTGGGAATCAGAAATGATGTGATATTTTCAACATTGATTTGATTTCTTTTGAATAGTTTTCTTTAAGTTTTTATGCTTTGCTGTCCTGCAAGGACATATGATGTATATCAGATCCAGATGATAATATTTAATTGACAAATATGAGTACTATTCTGTATGAAGTTTTGTTGTCCTTGAGAGTTCATGTGGTACTCAGAGTTGTCATAAAATTTCCAAACTAGGAGTTACTAAGATTTTGTATTGCAACTTTTTAATTTAGCTGTTTTGTGTGCATTTTATTTATATACTGCATTCCCTTTCGTACTGAAGAAGAGTAAAAAACAGATGGCATTTCACTAGTGCCACTCCCAAAAAATTCAATGTATTTTCATTCCTTGGTAAGACACTATTGTTTTATCCTAACCAAGTACCCAAAGCACTTATAATCGACATTGTGACACGTGAATCTCTTTTCAATGTAATTTGATCTATTATTTCATTTGTTAAGAGAGGAGGCTGGGCTTCTGCAAAGTTAAGCTTTGTTTATTTGCCCTACAACAGTTAGTTTTTCTCTCTGCAATACAGTTCTCATATAGTCCAGAGATTGGTGTGAGCCATCAATGTTACCAGCTTAGCTGTTTGTTAAAAGTCTGTGGAAAGTTGCTTATTCCTTTCCTTTAATCCTAAGCTCTCACGACTGATGACCAGGTTGCTTGTGATGATTCAATCGGCACTTGTAGTTATATGCCTTACATTATTTGAAGTATTACCCTAGTGACACTTGTTATCTTCTCGTCTTGTATAGATGCATCATGCATATGTTTCATGTTCATCCCTCATAATTTTTTGTTGGTTTGTGTATAGAATGTAGTGGGTATTACTATATCCTTTGGTCGCAGTATATTTAATATGGCACTCTTAAATCAAAATTGTAGTCTACTTGCTGTGCGATTAGACATTCAATCATTCCTTATTTCTTGGTTACAAGTCTTGTTATTCTGTCCATGCACTGCTTACAGTTTTACTCATGAATCTGTCTTGGGCAAATTATGTAAATGAACAGCTTGTGGTTTTTGACAATCTGGAGGTCCCTACACACAAAACCAAGTACATTGTGAACTATTACAATCAAATGGAAAATACAAAGAAAGTTTTGCTGGTTGATGGTGGCCCCATAAATGAAAAGCTGAAGCTGGCTACACAAAATCTACATTATGCCAATGTGCTGCCCTCAATTGTAAGATCCCGAAGTCAAATATTTCTTTTTCATCAATACTTTGGGATTTGGTCTGCAAAGAATATTTGAATAAAAAATTGTCAAACATTGGCTCTTGGATACCCAGATTAGTTATTATGACATTTGTCTTTCATCCCTAAACTCAAGCTTTTAGACTTCCTGCATTTTACAGGGTTTGAATGTCTACAGCATCCTCCTTCACGACACATTGGTGATGTCACGTGATGCCGTGAACAAGATTGTTGAGCGAATGCACACTCCAATTAACCGCTGAAGCATCCTGAACCTTCACGCCGTATTCCTGTAGTCTTGAATATGAATAGAAATCCTCAATTATCTTCAAAGGGAGAAAAGAAACCAAATTAATTTGTACTTCTTTTTGTTTAAATATGCAAAATTGCATGGCGGGTTTCCCCTTTTCATTGTATTCAGCTTTGCTTCTGTCAGCTAGGAATTTTGTAGTTAACTTTGGCCAACGTATTTATCAATTTTGTTACTGTAGTATTCAGAATTTGTGGCTTTCAAAATCTTTCTCCCAGCACTCTGGCTCCAATTACTTGACATGTCAACTCTACAATTGATGGAAACGAACATTTTCTTTGAAGCTTTCGGTTACATTTTCCCGGGGAAATAAAGTTTCTATCCATCTGATTATTGTGTAACATTGATGTTTTCTCCAAAAAACGTGTAACATTGATTTTATTATTATTTATTATTAATGTGAAAATTTTGTATGCTTATCAATATGGGATGTTGTAGATGCTAAAATATTGATTGAGATAAAAATTTTATAGGTACAATATTACTCGAATGATTAAGGTATATGTTAGATAATGCTATTACCTATGAGTTCTACGTTCATCATTAACATTAGATTGGTAAATGGAGATCTCAAATTGATTTCTCTGTCTCATTGTAGTTTATTTTCTTTGTCTAATTGTAATTGAAGTGTTTCCGAATTTTCTGTCTAATTTGTAGTTTTAAGTATTTCTGTCTAACCGTAATTTAAATGTTTCCGAATTCTGCATGGCATTTGTTTTGATGGGAAATGGAATGTGGAAGCAAATGGCAGTGGACAGGAATGAACGGAAAATCCTGAGCTGTAGTAAAATTCCAGGTGAAAGTTGGCACTTTATGATTGGACATATGAAACGACAACTACAAAATGAAAATGGATGCCAAAATCAGCGTCCTTCAAATCAATGACAATATTGTCTTTAGAGGATAAAACAGACAGATTTCAGTTCATTAAAATTATTATGCGTAATTAATATTTAATTAACCTTCTATATAAAAGTACACTGTAATTCTGCTCTATAGTGACACTCACTTCTTTCTTTTTCCCTCTTTCTTCATGAGGGGGTTCTAGGGTTTCTGTTCTTACCCAAATTATAGGGGTTAAACAATTAACACCCTGCATTTCCACCATCAAAATAAAAAATTTCCTATCTTGTCAAATCTGCCTCCCAAAAGGTCTTTTTTTTAAAAAAAAAAATTGGCTATTAAGAAACCCTAGCTTTAATGGCCAAAACTAGACCGGGAATCGCAACAAAGACCAAAACTGGCAAAAGAGACCTTGAATCTTATACTATCAGAGGCACCAACAAGGTTGTTAGAGGTATATATCATTTAACGTGTCTCTAACATTTGTGATTTTGTCTTGCTATTTATGTATATGGTGTTGAAAAAAGTTTTGTTGATGGTTAAGATTTGATTTTGACGTAGTTTTGAGGTACGCACGCATATGGGCATTTTATTTCTTTTGTTGTGGACGTATGTTTTATTGTCTATTTCTACGGTTAGAAATATTGTTTCGGTGGTTTTGCCGTAATTGAATTTATTGTATCAGTTTGCATGCCTGTATATAAATTAAGAAGTTACTTTGTGGCGCTTTTGCAGGTGGGTCCTTGTCATGTTTAGGTGTGTCTATGTTGAGAAATATGGTTAGAATGGTTAAGGAGTGAATTTTTGGTTTGTTTTGCAGTCGGGGATTGTGTGCTGATGCGACCATCTGACAGCGGTAAGCCCCCGTATGTAGCTCGAATTGAGAATATTGAATCTGATGCTAGAAGCAATGTTAAGGTCCGTGTTCGGTGGTACTATCGCCCAGAGGAATCGCTCGGAGGAAGGAGACAATTCCATGGAGCGAAAGAGCTATTTTTATCAGACCACTGTGATGTACAGAGTGCTCACACAATTGAAGGAAAGTGCATCGTTCACCCTTTCAAGAACTATACGAAGCTTGAGAATGTTGGTGCTGAAGATTACTACTGCAGATTTGAGTATAAGGCTGCTACAGGGGGGTTTACACCAGACCGAGTAGCCGTGTGAGTTTTGTTGCTTTATTATTGTTTTTGAGTTGGATGTGGTATTTTGGTTGCGGCCATTGAGGGTTTTGCTGTTATGTTATTTTGTTTTGAAGGTATTGTAAATGTGAGATGCCATATAACCCGGATGATCTCATGGTACAATGCGAGGGGTGCAAGGACTGGTAGTGTTCTTGTGTGCTTCTTTTTTTTGCTAATTTGCTTTGTTTACTGTGAGTCAGTCTTTCAGTTTCCTATATGATTCATAAACAGCATTTGAATTTAAAAATATGATCGGGACGTTGCAGATTGGGAACAAACATTTTAGAGTATGTGCTATTAAGAAGCTTGAATTGTCTGTTGCTTGACTTTTGACTTTTGATTGCTGGAGGCGCTTTTGTTTCTTTTGTCATGATTTTTATTTTAGTTAATCCGGTTTGGGTTAGTGTAACATTATATAAATCTGTGTCCCTGTGTTACCATTTGGGTGAGTGATAAAATCCATTTTTCTTTTGTTGTACATAAACTACATCCCAGAAAAAATGTGGACTCTACAGTATGCTTGGTCTATTTCTGCTAATCTACCTGTATAGTCTATGAATCTACTGTTTTTATGCCATTCTGATTGTAGGTATCATCCTGCTTGTGTGGGCATGACTATTGAGGAAGCAAAAAAGCTCGAACATTTTGTTTGTTATGAATGTTCATCAGATGATGACATCAAAAGGACCCAGAATGGATTTTCTTCATCACCAGCATCTGATGTCAAGGTGAGACTAGCTTGCCGCTGGTTATCCTTTTTTTCCCCAGTTGCGTAGTTATTCCTGCCTACACAAAGTATGTTGTCTGGGCTGTTATTTAGGTTTGATATTGAAAGTTGAGAAAAGTTAATATGGACAGTGACTTCTGGAAATGTTCAAAACTTAATTTCTGTGCCTGGTTCTTCAGATATAGTGCTTTTTATTATTGTTATTAACATTTGTTTTGCCAAAGGAAAATATTAAAGTTCTGATCTATCTTATCATGGAAGTGCTTGCTTGATGGTACTTGATATTTCTAACCAAGAAAAGGTTTTATGAAATTGAATCCCAATAGATGAAAATTTTAACAGTTTAGGCATCTTTAGTGTCAATTATTGATGTCAGTCTAAAGTATAGCTGTGGTCATCAAATTCTTTGCTGTGGTCCAAAATGCTTTCGTATAGCTGGTTGACAAGGTGTTTCAAGACGAAAAATCTTGTGACACTTATCTCAGCAATAGATAAGGAAAACATTTGAGGATCTGGTTCGAAACAATTATGTAGTCCATGCACAGTAGGGTCTTCCCATGCAACAGAAAATGCTAGAACAAAAAAGAAGAATATTTTAGAAGCTGCTTCTCCTCTTTTATGATTAATATGGTTGTCATGTTAATACTTACCAATTATCTCTGAAGTTGACTGTTTTCATGATATAATTTCAGATAAGTTATATACAGTGTTTATTGATAACGGAATTGGCTGTTTCATGGAAGGTTCATTGTGCACATTCTTAGGTTAATGTGATTGTTGGATATATTAGGGCTTTCAGATGTGGGATCAAATTCTTTTCCATATAGGAAGTACCAGTTCATACATGAATCTAAATAATGAATTTTTACCTACGCAATGGATGTCAGCTGATTGATTGATTGACAACTAGTGTGCTGATTTAGAAAGCTTACCTTTTTGTTAAATATATCTGCTCAGATTTCTGACCCTATCTTATACTCTGTACAAGTTTTTGAAGTAAGCTAATCCAGGGGCTACATGTCCTTGAAGAGCCAAAATGTAATTCTTAAACATGAACTATAGAAACTAATGTTTGATTGTGTTTCTTAACTTTGAAACTAAAGATTACAATCTGTTGGTGGTGAGGTGTAATCTTTTAGCCCTATCAATCTTAGCATTCAGAAAACTAATATTGCAGATGCCATTATCTTTGATTAATTTCTCTTGTAGACATTGCGGGATTTATACGCAAGTTCTGTTACTGGTTTTATGATGGGACTTGGGTTCTTATTTGGCAGACCTTCTATAAATGCGTCTTAATGCTTCCATGAATTTAGAATTTAACATTGGATGAGTTAAATCTGCTTGTCTAAATCCCATGTTTTTAGTTTCTTATATGTGATGATTAATTGCATTCTATGTGAAGCTTTGGTGGATAGATGTGTAAGCATTACGTACCCTGTTATATTTCTCCCTTATCTCATTAGTAGCACTTGACACTTGTCTTTTGAGAATTGGAATAATACTGATATCCAAAGTTGGTCTGACCTTGAATTATTTGTGTGAAATATTATCTGCACAAATTGATGACATGATATAATCTGTAATTTTCTTTCTTCTGATGTCTGGTGATTTTCTATTCTTAGAACATTTTTAATCAATTTGGATAATCAACTTTTACATAGGAAGATGGGGTACACCTTTGTACATACCTGCATTGAGTTAAAGTTGGTGGTAATGATGACAATGAGTTGTATCTCAATGGTTGCCCATGTTCACTTTATAAAACCTGCTTTTGACTTGCGTGCTTTTGTGGCTAACAAGATCCTGTCAGGTCTACACGAGTAGGTAATTCTTGATTTCATTATGTCTTGAAGATTAATGATTCATTTGGTTAATGTTTGTTGTTATAAATGTATTATTCATTCTTTCTGATCCTTTCTTATTTTACATATTTACATTATCGATTAATGAAACATGTGATCTTTATTACCAGGTGGAGCCCAAGCGGCGAAAGAGATGAGTACGTTTTGGGGGTACTGCAGGCGATGCATGAGGGTGGTGGCTCTTCTTCGATTTTTAGCTTGTAGAATGCTGTTGTGTAAGTTGTATAGTGCGGAATGCTTTGTTGTGCTCTGGTCAGACTTGGGGTCTGTTAGTAATGCGTCATTTATTTTGATGAGACAATATGTACCTATTCTAGCTAGGTTTAGGAAAGTTTGTTCCCTCAGAGTCTGTCCTGGAAGAATTCAAATGTAGTACCCTGACATTAAACATTTTAAACCCAGAAATTTGAGTTTCCAGTATTTATGTGAATTGCATCCCAAGTTATCCCTTTTTTAGCATGCATGCCCACATTAGACTAGGATGTGGATGCTATGAAATAACAGTAATTAAACACCAGCGCCGAATAGGTGTTGTAGGAGGAGCTGAATGCAGTGTTACTCATTAATTTGATATGTTAATTCCCTTTCCCACATTCTCAAGACTTCTAAATTTAGTTTATCAACTTCTCTGGTGAAAGATAGGCAGACTATTTCCCTTTACCCACTTCGGTTCGTCCAACTTTAGGACTGGGCAGAAGGATATCAAATTCAGCATACCTCACTCGGCGAGAACTGACATCAGAGATCGATTATATTATCCAAACAATTAACCAGCCAAAAAGAGTTGAAAAAACTGATGGATTTTGACTCATATGTCGTGATGAGAGTTTTTATACGCAGAAAAAGTTAACGTAAGCAGAATGTTTTTCATCATTTTGCAAATGCTAGGTTGATTAATTGTTAGAAATCTTGCAGAGCTTCCTGTGTTTTTTCTGTAAATGTTGTTTGGCATGAGTTAAAAGGAAAAAACAAGCATGGCTGATTTCAAACATGGTAATCAGAAAGAAAGGTAACGGTCAAAAAAAATGTCTGATTGTTTCCTAAACAACTCATTGATTTAACAGCTTTATTCACATTAGCAACGAGGTTAAGCGCATGTTTCTGAATGAGACAGCAGCTCCTTTAATTTCCTTCAATATTCGTAATCAAACTCACCTTCCAAACTTTCTATTTCCTTATTCTCTGAGCATTGTGGCAAATAAGATTGATTGATCAACGTCAACACTCTATACAGCTCTTCTCATCTTCACGATGAGTTTTATAGCTTGTTTTGCAGAAGAGAGATATATATTTGGTTTTAGTTGGAGGAGACCCAGTTGCATTTCATGGCAGCACCCTAAGAAGCAGTGATAGAAGATCCGATCTAAACAGGTAGATATCATATCATATGATTTTGTAACTTATTGTAGCCACTAGAAATTGATTCTGATAGTTAATTTTCTTGTATAGTGATGTTTCCAAGGCTCATGCGAAGCAGTTGGGGGAATTTCATGACCAAATTCTGGAAAGGAATTTAGAAACAGGAAGTTACAACAAACCATACAGCTTTAAACACATTGTTTATGGCACACAACCCTTTCTAAGGTCGACATAAGCTTCATTCTCCATCTCAAATATTCAGAAAACTCTTTAAAAAATCTGAGTTTCAGGAAAAAAATCTCAAAAATGTTCAGCAAATCAAGCTGGTACAGAGAGATAGAAGAGCTAAATTGATGACAACTTACACTCAACTTCTAGGGTTACCACAAGGAGTTGGGACGCAAGGAGGAGAAAAAAACGCAGGGGAAGGAATTGTGATCGGTTTTGTTGACACAGGAATCAACCCTTTACATCCAAGCTTTGCTAACGATCCTCTGAATCCGTTCACATCAAATATTTCTCATTTTTCCGTTGACTGTGAACCGGTTCCTGGTTTTCCGGCTACGTCTTTCAATGGGAAAATAGTTTCGGATAGGTTTTTCTCAGCTGGAGCTCAAGCTGTAGCTACTCTCAACACTTCTGTGGATTTTCTTTCACCATTTGATGCTTCTGGACATGGCAGCTATATATACGTAGTGACTATATTCATTTTGTTTTCTTGAGTTGACACCGACGACCAAGAATAATATAGGTTGAATTTCAGTCATGTAGCATCAACGCGGCTTCCGGAAATTCCTGTGTTCGAACGGTTTCTTTTATGGACGAGCCAGTGGGTTGGTACCACGACCCGGTAATTATTAGAATCCGATCATCCTCATGCATGCTCAATATGTTGCACATCTACAATGCACATGTAGTTTAGTAGACCGTTGAATTAGACCTAATTTTTTAAACTGTTTCAGATTGCTGTTTACAAGGCTCTGTACCCGACAGTAGGAACTCTTGCAGATGTGATTGCCGCTATTGATCAAGTATAAAAAAAAATTAATAATTTATAATCTTAAATCGATTTGACTCGGAGAATTCGAGTAATAAAGTTTTGCGCACATTGCTTAAATGTTCCGTACCAATATGCATGGCGGTAACCCTAGATATCTTAACACTCTCCATTGGACCGGACGAACCGCCGAGAGATACGATCGCTTTCTTAGGTATTTTCGATGTTTTCATGCCTTTTGCAAGACGAGCAGGAGTTTTCGTTACAAGCTGCCGGGAGTCAGGGGCCAGCTACGTCAACTGTATAATCTTACAGCCCGTGGGCAGTAGGCACCGCTGCTTGCAGCACAGATAGAAATTATCCTGGTTCTCTTCTCCTCGGAAATGGTCAAAAAGTTGGAGGTGTAGGATTATCATGTATATATATACAACGTAGTTTATCATGAATTCAGATAATCGTGATCAAATAACTAATAGATTTGATTTTCTTGCTTAGGGTCAACCTGTGGAGGAGGGTTTTTTCTTTCCAGGCTAGTGTTGGCCAAGGATGTGCTTAAGATAAATGGAAAATTACCCAGAACTCCGCATTACATTGAAGAGTACCAATTTCCGGAAGCATTTGAGCCTAATCTTGTGAAGGGCAGTGTTGTGACATGTACTTTCTCGGATGGATTCTATAAACAGACTTCAACAGTCACAGCCATAATCGACACTGCTAGAACTCTAGGATTCATGGGTTTTATTCTGATTGCAAACCCAACTTTTGGCGATTTTGTAGCTGAGCCCA
>JAVXUL010167404.1:0-13006 GCA_035590515.1 Trichilia minutiflora
CAAAACTTATTTGGGTTCCTAAAGGTTCAAAGGTTGATATTGCTGCTCCTAAGTTTAGAACTAACATTTATGGACCCAAAGTTAAATGGGTACCAGAGTAAATAATTTTCATTCTTGCAGGAGCAAAAACAGAAAAGTTTAGATAAGGAAGTCAAGTGGTTTCTTGACAGTGGATGCTCAAGACACATGATTAGAAATAAGAAACTTTTCATGCATCTCTTTAAGAAGAAAGGTAAGGATGTGATCTTCAGTGATAGTAGCAGAGGCAAAGTCATTGGGATTGGCACTATTGAGGTAAATAACATCAAAATTTCTGATGTGTTGATGGTTGATGGTCTAAAATATAACTTGCTTAGCATATCTCAACTATGTGACATAGGTTATAATGTGATGTTTTCGATGATGCGAATAAAAATATTTTGCATGCTTCTAGGACAGAAGATATTTATGTGATTGAGTTAAATAAATTGGTTGTTGAATCTTAGGTTTTCTTACAAGTGATGCATGATGATTCTTGGTTATGGTATAGAAGATTAGGACATTATAGCATGGACCTCATTAGGAAACTATCTAGACATAGCATGTTAGAAGACCTTCCTAGTCCTAAGTTTACCAAGGATAAGACATGTGGACCATGTCAAAGAGGCAAACAAGTAAGAAGCTTATTCAAATCCAAGAATGCTATTTTCATCTCAAAACCCCTTGAACTCATTCATATGGATCTTTTCGATCCAAATAGAGTTACATCACTTGGTAGAAAACACTTTGCATTTGTCATTGTAGATGATTATTCTAGTTTCACTTGGGTGTTCTTCTTAGAAAACAAGAGTGACACCTTTGATGCATTTAGAAAATTTTCTAAGAAAATTCAAAATGAATATGGTTATCATTTGGTGAAGATTGGGAGTGACCAAGGTGGTGAGTTTGTCAATCATGAGTTTGAGGATTTTTGTGATGAATTTGGGATAACTCATAATTTTTCTGCACCTAGAACACCACAGTAAAATGGGATAGCTGAGAAGAAAAATAGACCCTTGCAAGAAATGTGTAGGACCATGATTAATGAGTATGAGTTACCATAATATTTTTGGGCTGAGGTAATAAACATAACATGTCATATTTCCAATAGAGTGTTGATTAGGAAATTCCTAAGTAACACACCTTATGAGTTGGCGTATCAAAGAAAACCAAAAATCAAACACTTTAGAGTCTTTGGATGTACTTGTTATATCTTTAATACCAAAGACAATATTGAAAAACTAGAGCCTAAATTTGATGTGGAAATTTTTCTAGGTTATTCATCTAAGAGCAAAGCATATAGAGTTTATAACAAAAGAACTCAGGTTATAGAGGAATCAATGTATGTTACTTTTGATGAAATAGAACCTGAAGTAATGAAAATGCTTGCTAAAGAGAAAATTGATGATGTAGAATTGTGAAATAAGATGAATGACTTGAGGTTGAGTGACAATCATTGAAAGGAACATGTAGAATATATTGACATTCATTCTAGGGAGCTTCCAAAGATTTGGAAGTATGCATCTCATCATCCTAGAGAGTTGATCATTGGTGATCCCTCTCAAGGGATTAGGACTAGAAGAGCATCTAGAGAACTTCCTCAAAATCTAGAGGAAATGAAAACCTTGCATTTGTGTCTCATATAGAGCCAAACAAATTAATGATGCCTTAAAGGATGAGGAGTGAATCATGGCAATGCAAGAGGAACTAAATCAGTTCCAAAGGAATCAAGTATAGGACTTAGTTCCAAGACCTTCAAATCATTCCATCATTGACATCAAGTGAGTGTTTAGAAACAAGTTAGATGGACATGGAAACATTGATTTCAGGAACTATACCAATTTCACTTCTTTACTCCAACCTTATATTATTTTCTTCTCTTTTTCCCCTAGTTTTATTAAAGCTCCTTTTCCTACCTATTTACTTCTTAGGTTCTTGGAAAGATCATAAAAGGGGTGCAAAATTTTGGATTCCAGTGTGAAGGGTGGATTAAGTCTCCTCTGCGAGGGTAATAGAGAATTTCTTGTTTGTTTTAGTCGGAGAGCTGAAAAACAAACGGACGTATAGATCAGATAAATAGACATGCAGAGTGGTTTGCATTTTCAACAGAGGAAACTTTTACTATTTTCGATGCTTGTAAATCGCCTCCTGCGTAGGAAACAAAAGCAATTATATTTTTTCTGCCAATCTAAGAGGGAAAACAATTGAATATCACTTCATTATTATAAAATTGTTACCATTGATTAGTCTCACATTTGTTATCTCCTTATGTATTATTGCATTAGAAATTTGCAACAAATCATCAACTGCAACTAATTGCTATTATTCAACATTTCAAAAGGGATTCTAAGACCAACAACGTGACCAACAATTGAGAACCAAGACACCATATAATTGTTCAATTGTGAATCCACTTTTCGTCTTAGCAGTATCACCAAGGGAAAGCAACTTCATTCGTTCGCTTGACCAACAAGGATATAATTTATACCATGACCTGCCTAAGCATGGATGTTCCTGAAATCAATTAATAGTCATGAGTTCGTGTTAAAGACTCTAAAACAACAGTAATAAACCCAAAAATGTATGGACACAAATGCTATGAAGTCGCGAGTCAACAATGATCTATTTTTTTAGAGATGGAAAAAGAAAATTAGCCGGGTTTTGTGATTATATTCGAAATGAATCAAGTATATACATTTGAAAATTAGCCGGGTTTTGTGATTATGAATGTCCATTTTGATTCTAACAGAACCTTAGCTAAACAGGAAGGAAGATCTTTTTGAATTTCATCCAACACCAAAGGTTGTCATCTAGCATAAAACAAAAGCAACGAAGAATGAAAATCAAAGCACTGAATTCTTCAAGCGATCAATTGTCTTCTATTATCAATAGAATATAGACAACGTTCACAATTTATACACCTACAACAAAACAACTGAACAATCAAACTTGAACCATGAACAACGTCCTTCAGAAAGCAGTAGAGAATGCTCACAATTCGTACTACAAGTAAAACAACTCAATAATCAAACTTCATATACTGGAAAAAAAAGTAAAAGAAAAATGGCCAGGTTATCCATATTCATTCATCTACATAAGTGCCCAAATAAAAAAATGGACAATTTACTTGGAGCATATACTGACTAATTAGATTCTACTCCGTTCTACAATTTAATAATATAGAGATGAACTACCTCTACAGTAAGCACGGAAATATAGCACTGGAGTATGAAACACTGTAGACTATATGAAAATCATAGTAGTGTAATTGACGGTTACAGCTAGGGAACTTCCAAATAGACCAAAAACATGATCAACCTTACAAAACGAGAAAAGAACCATAAAGCAAGTAATAAAACAACATATACATACTAACGTGGCCGTATCAATGGACACTTCTTCCTTAAAGAAACTGGTTTCTTCTTCCCCTGCGCGAGTTCTTCACCACAATCTTCCTATTCAAAACATTTGCATTACTCATAAAACATTGACTCTGAAATCAAAGAGAGATATACTTCAACATAGAATCGAGGCAGACCTCACTTAACCTTAGACAAATATTTTGCAGTGACAAGTATCCCCTCTACCTGAAAGGATAAAGAGGGAATGAAACTGTTGAAGAATGATTCAAAGTAATTTAAATTAGCAATAAAAGTTGCAGTAGAATAGCTCTTTTAGAAGATTTATTTGATTTAAATAAATTAGGAATTTAGTATATTTTAAATTATTTTATTATCTTTTATATGTATAAATAAGTGTTTTAATACGAATAATATGAAGAAAAATATTATCTTCCAAACTCCTCCCCAAAACTCCAACAATGTTGATATCGAGATTATTTATTGCGCTAAGTATACTATTCAAGGTGGATTCTCGCTATTTAAAGACCATGTAGTTTTTGTTAGATAATCTTGGATCCTTGGGACTGGTTCGGTAGGAAATTGAATCAAAGCTCCCAACTTGCCTGTGTCTGACAACAGCATCCAGCTGCCTCACTGCTTCCTTACTAAGTTGATAACGAGTCTTCAAATTAGGACACAGCCCCTTGAAACATCATTTCTTTGCTGCTGTTTCTTTGTCTTATGTAAAATTCACTGCTGCCTCATCAATGATCTTGTTCGCTCTCTCCAGCCACTTTTGAATATTCTCTTCGATCTCTTCCTTATTTCTTTGAGCTTCATCAACCTTGTGCTGAATACTCGTACTTATACCCTTCAGCTTCTCGACTTTTGCCATCAGGTTTTCAAAGTTGCTTTTGTACTTCCGCAAATGACTGATTTTGGATCTGGTTGATGGAACCAAACACTTAGCAACTTCTAAAACAACAGTAACAATGATTTCCGTCATCTTTAATCTTTTTTTTTTCCAAAATTTCCAAAGGATTGAATGCAGATTAAAGTATTACACCCCAGCAAACCTGGAATGCAACCGACAGGGAAACAGGTAAATCCTTAGCCCCCTAAACCTCATACATCATGCAACCTATACACGTACTCATTATGACCTCTTATATATAGGATCATACAACCACCATAGACATAATACAAGATAATGTATAACATGGATGGAGTCTATCCATTCAATTTCAGGAAAGGCCTTCACGCCCAGTAAACTTACATAAATCTATAATCATAGTGCATATACATACGTGCACAAATAATGACAAATGACAAATATATATAACCAAGTTACAAAATATACATTAAGGGTCAATCCCGAATTAACTATATACATGGACCCAAAACCGTGCCCTAGTGACTGCATGTCAGTCCCCTGGTCCATTGGAGTGTCCTCTGAGCCTAACATCTTATGTATAAAAAAAAATCTACAAAACTAGGGTGAGAGAGGGGATAAGTCTGGGAAGACCTAGTGAGAGGAATATATCCATATGCATGTATAACTATATATAACTAAAGACAAAGTGTTTAATAAAAGCATCCATTCATCTAGCTATGCATACATATAAAAATTTGTAATATAAATCAAGTGCGTACGTCTCTTTCTGGTCTATGTCCAAGGCTACGCACTTGACCGGATAGAGGAACAATTATATCTGGATCCATGAATCAATCTAAAGTACACGCACACACATATGGATGCAATCACAACACAAGAATGTACTCCATATATTGCATACATATCCAAACATAGTAGGCCTTCTACTGGTCTTTATCCCATTCAACACATCAACGCTACCCAAATTTTCATAGCACGCACACGTTGTAAGAATGCATATTTATAGATATCCAAGCTAAAGTCCATAACACACTATAAATGTATTTGTATATAGTCTTTGATAAGCACATTTATGTCAACATATCTATATGTACTTCTACCTCATGTTGTATACATACTAGTCAATTTCATTCATTAACATACATTATGCAAATATTGCATAAGCAAATATAAGCACATATGTATACATTTTTATCTAAAGCATAAAGTAAAAAGTAAACACATATATTCCACTCACAATATGTTGAGGAAAAGCAGAAACAAACTTGACTCAATGAGTGCTAGGTGGTGGTAGCTCCCTCGAAGTGTCTACAATGCAAGATTAGTACAAATATTAGAAAATCGATATTTTGTATGGGACAAGATAAACTAACACAGCTAGTGTCCCCGATGCTTAACTCCTCAAAGTTTATACCTACGTAGCTATCTCTAATCAGCATCATATGTATGACTTCACATGGTTCAATACGCTCAAGTTTACTAAATCAAGCATATAACAAGAAATTTCGTAAGTTTAATAACTTATAGCCATAACATTATGCAAACTAGGTAATCACTACAATAATGAAACTGGAAAACTTACCCAGGTGTCCGTTTACACTTTAAACGCTTTAGTTTCGAAAAAAAACCCAAAATTCCAAAAATATGAATAGTGCTCTAAACGTTTCTCTCGAACTATCCTTGGTTGAATCAACGAAATGAACCTATGGAGTGTAGTTTACATCGAGGGCAAGTGATTTATGGCAAAAGACAAAAGTTTAATCGGTCGAGAAATGAGAAATCAAGAGAAAACAAAGGAAAAGCCCTTGTGTTCTTTGTTGCCTGGAACTAATGAGGAAGATGGAGGCTTTTGTTGAGTGAATAACGTGTAATTAATCTATACTTGGTTAAATTATGTAAAGGGAGCTGGAAAAGTCATGTTTACCCCTAATTTCTTGACTAATTGCCTCCTTTTATTATTCTGTGCAGACCAACCAACTTCAAACCTGCGATTCTCTCTCATCTCAGATCCAAATTCCATTCTATTTCTTTCTGTGAAATCTTTATTCCGTCATATTTTCATAGAAATAAACTGCTCATCAAACGGATCTCCCGATCAACAAGAATATACATTTATTGAACAGGTGTGCGGATGTCACTTTAAGGGAACTTTTCTAAAACTTACTCCAATTTTTTTTAAATCTAGCCAACTTATTGATTAAATACGAATACAATATAAATAACGTGATTTAAACCCGAACATGTCTTTTATGAAAAAATAAAAATACCCTTATGTAAAGAAATAATAAAATTATTCTTGGATTAAAAAAATATGACCGTTTTTTTGTTTTATCTTAGTGATCATAACCCATTCAAATAGCCGATGCCTATGGAAACACAGGATATCACATAAAGCAAAAAGAAAAAGAGACAACAGTGGAAACAATAGCAAAATAAAAAATCAGCACCGAACAACTTGGAAGTAAGTAAAGAGCGAAAGGAACGTAAAACAAAAAAAAAAAAGAGAAGGGCAAGTAATAAGGGAGCCAAAAAAGGAAATAGCAAACACCAGTGACTAACACAAATAAATGAAAGCAAAATGTTGTTGAGATCAGAAGATGAAAATAACAAATGAATTTCTTCAACGAGATCGGTTGCAAAACAGAAATTGGTTCCTGTACTGATAATATTGGGTATATATTTTTATTTCCAATTATCAGAAAATGTGAAAAAGGGGGAAATTAATGGAGGTGGAATATTCTTTGTCCATTTAGTCCAAGATAAAAGAAAAAGAAAATGCAGCGTACAACTTTCACTTAAGCGTGAGTTATATAGTATTACGAAAGATTCCCCAAGGTGGTCTATAATAACCAAGAGTCGGCTTTGAGAAAGCACCATTATAATTAAATAAAATATCAGGGACAATTGGTTGTTGTCGAATGAAAATAAGAAAATCCGCAAGGGGCATTGGCAGTCAAACTTTGAAATTAGGTAACAAGGCAACAAATTCATTGGTATAATAAATTAATTAGCATTTAAATAATTGTAAACAAAAAGACTTGGACAATAAGTGAAGAAGACAAATAAAGTAATGCATGAGCAATAAATGTTTGATGTATAGTCCTTTCTTCCTTCGAAGGTGAACCCTAAATGCTTTTTATTTTTCATTTAATATAATAAAACTTTTAAATGGTTATTTGAAAATTATATATTTCAACTTGGACATGATTATAACTTTTTAAATCTAACGTATCAGTAAGAGTATTGCTAGACACATAATTTTTCACATAAACTAATATTTACAAGATTAAAAAAGAAAGACAACTTTGTCAGTTTTGTTGTAGTATTTTGAAACCACCGGTTTTATATCCGGATGGGGTGACGGTTATGACGGACCTGATTTTGTTTATTCAGATCATGAATTTCTGCAAGTTGAAGAAGTGTGCAGTTCCTCTGTTGTATGCTGAAGATTACAACTAATTCATGGAAAAACCTGGAAGAAGATTCTGTTCTAATTATATAGGACGATGAGAAAGAGGAACCACAAACAAAAAAGGTTGAAGTTTGTAAGATATCCACCCTGTGTTGGGCCCCTTTTGGCATCAGTGTTATACTTCAATAGCTCGTGGGTTATCATAAATCTTGCTCTACTATAACATAATTGTGATTAAACTTACACAATATGATAATAAAAATATAACATCAACATCAATATAATTGATGTGAATAAATAACATAAATTAAATGATAATCATATAATAATATTATTAATTAGTTATAAGCAATAGGATAACACTAAAAAAAGCCAGGAATGCTATAGTGACATATATCAAAAACTGTTGATATATATGTAGGGTTGTTAAACGGATCAGATCAACTCGATTCGATTTGATCCGTTGCGAGTCGACCTTAAACGGATCGAGTTGAACTAATTTATTTATTATACAGGTCAATATTTTATTGATCATAATCCAGTCTGCGAGCTAACAAGCCTAAACGAGTCAGCCCGTCGATCGATTTAAAAAATTTTAAATTTAAAAAATATATATATATATAAAATATATTAATTATTAATAAATACAATATGTTAATAACAATAATAAATCTATAATCTATATACAATATAAACTAATTATATTATAACTTAATATATAAAAATTTTAACAAGTCAAATAATTATTCCACTTTCTCCATTAGAGCCCCAGTAAACTTAAATCATAATCAATGAATACCAATCAAGTCCAAACACTCCTTGATCTTATAAATTAGAAGAGATTTCGTAAATATATAAGTAAGATTATCTTTGATATTGATATTTCAAACAAGAGCTTTGATTTCGATAATAATATTTCGAATGAAATGCCATGAATGTGTTTTGTCATCTATATCTGATCTTTAATTAAATGAACAACATTCCGATTGTCACAATAAATTATAATATGAATACTAAGTACTTCAAATAAACTCTTGGACCATAAGGTTTCTTTGTTGTTGTGGTCACTATCCATAGGAAGTACAATTCCCTAGTCCATACTTCTTGGCCCATTAAGTAATTGGGCCCAGAGACCTCCTGCTGTAAGTAGATATCTGATACCTCTTGTAGTGATTAGGTCTACAAAACTTCCTATTGTGAGGAGATATCCGAGACCTCCTGCAGTGATTAGGTTCTCAAAACTTCCTTGAGACCTCTTGCAATGATTAGTTCCTAGCAATTCGATTAACAGTTTCAGGAACATATTCAAGTACAAGATTCAGGTAAAGCTCTTCCTTGTCTGTTGTTGAAAAGAAACAATGCTTAAGGGCAACAATATCTGGATGGTCAAACATCTGCATAATCTGTAATTCCCTATTCTTATAGCGTTTATCTTGGAGAACCTTCTTGATAGCAACAATCTCTCCAGTTTCTCTGCATTTTGCCTGCATAATGCGTATATATTAATTCAATGACGTAAGTTTCTAGGGGGAAAAAGTAATATTTTAAAATTCAAAACAATGAAACAACAGTACTTACTTGAAAGACAACACCGAAGGAACCTGTTCCAACCATATGCTCAGCTATATAACTGACTTTCTGCCAACCCAAAGAAAATATCCTTCGCAAAACATGTAAGAGAATTACCAATTATGATAACAACAACATATAAAATTAGTATATTCTACCAATATTATCTCTTTCTACCTGCTTAGAATTGCCATTTCGACCACCAATAATCATTCTTATCACATGTCCTGTTTCGGCACCCACTCCTTCAATGATATCTGGCTCACTATCCTGCAACAGATGGCATGGTGCAAGACACAGTAAACTATTGGAGAAGTACTGGAAAACTGTGAAGTGCATTCAAGCTAGCGAAAATGAATTTCAACTGGACAAAATGCTCATTACTACCAGACTACTTCCACCACCATGTAGGATATAGTTGAAGAAAGGCAAGCCAATCATATTTGTAGCCTTAGAAACGGTAACTTCAAGACTGTAAACATTAAAAGATAAACAACTTACTCTGTCTTCATCATTGTCCACCTGATCCCGCAATCTCATTTCAAGCATTTCTCTTCCCAACCAGTCAACTGAACTTGATGAACTCTTGAAGCCATTAACTGACTTGGAACTTCCCACTCCCCCTTTCCTAGGCTGGCAGATGCCATATATACTATTGCTGTGTATTATAGAGACTAGTAGTTGCTACCCTCCTGATGCTTTGTGGTTCTTCCTTCCATACCATCCAAACACCTATCTTCCTAATAGGAATAATAAAATTCTTACCTCAGAAACAGAAATTGCAGCATCAAAAATTCATAAGTTGAACCATCATTTGACACATTCATGAACTTAAATTCATAATGATTGCATTAATTTATTTAACAGAATGCGACACGTTTACCAAGATTTGAAAATTAAAGACTGCCAAAAATGGTAGCAGACGCGATAAAATATTTAGTGCGTTAAAATTTAACCAGAAAAAGCTTAATTCTGGTGTATTGCATTAAATATTTACCAAATAAACATAATAAAATTGGTTATTATATATTTATCATCCATCTCCAGAGCAGTTTATCTAGAGTCCATATTCTAAAACCAGTAATATATATTTACAAAAAAATTTAATAAGCAAAAATAAAAAAATATTTTTTTCCATTTTTTTCCTAGCATGATCAAGCCATAGAATAATAGAAAAAAAACAAATTTTTAAAAAAACAACCTAAATAATTTTGATCAGATCTAGAAATAAACCAGGCCAACTTTTTAATTCATAAATATCAACCAATAAATAAACAATCCACCAAATTTTAACCATTCAAGAAACATGAAAAAATTAAACATAAAAATTTCTCCAAAACTCGCATAAATCCAAAAATTCACCAAAAAAATGCATAAATTCAGATAATAAAACAGATCGTCGGAGATGCTTCACCTGAAAGTGCTTCCACAAGAACTGACAGCAGATTTCAAGCATTCTGGGTCTTTCAGCTTCAAAATTCGAAGGAGTTTTCGCTGAAATTGAAACGATAAACTAACACAGAAAGCGAAAGAAACGGAACTGTTGCTGATCTGATTCTCCTTCTGGCTTTTTTTTTTCAATTTTAATTTTTTTTTTATTTTTTTTCTCTGTTTTCGCTCTTTGGTCAGAGAGAGGAGAGAGTGAAGAGTGTCAAAAGTACTGGCAATTATTGTGCACCTCACATTCTGACATGCAATAATAACAATTGCGTCCATATGTTTTTACTTTTTTCGAAAATAACATACCTTTTATATTCATATCAAGTAGGTCAGTAATCCCTATTAAAATGACTGAAATGTCAAATATCTCCCACTGTTAAGATACGTACGGTCTGAAAAGGATGCATAGGACAAATTTGCGCACATCAGAATTCATTATTATAAGGGTAATCTAATTATTTTGATGGGGTTGAGGACGTATTCAACGTAAATTAAAAATTTATCCATTCTATAAAATTTAAAAGAATAGGGACCTTAAGGTTATTATCTCATCTGACTCTATTGATTAAATAATTTTTTTTCAGACACTTCCTTTATTTTTAGCAGGACTATTTGTATTTATGTTCAGTCTATTATTAATATTATTATTTTATTGTTATTATTATTATTTGAAATTATATAAAAAATTTAGTTCAATATTTTGAGTTCGTATAAAAAATAAAAATTAAGTAAAATTAAATAACAACAAAAATTAAAAAAAAAATTAGTGTCATTTGTTGCTTTTCTTAATTTATTATTATTAGTGTCTTTTTTTTAATTTATTATTATTATTTATTTATTTTTATTTAATCTCTATTTTTTATACAATAATAATTTATGTTTTAATCTTGTCAAATATGATTTTTAAAAAAATATATTTTCAAAATTTTTTACACGTTTCCTAAAATCCTTATTTGCATTTGATGACCATATTTTACAACACAAGACAACAATTAAAAACTTTTTCAAATTTGTATGCCGCTTTTGACATTTTAAAATCACTTTCTCTTATTTTGTTTTGTTTTTCAAACAATAATAAAAAAATAAATATAAAATCTAAAACATCACAAAATATATATCATCAATCATATAAACTAAAACCAAACCGATGCTCTTCTTTATTTCTACTCCAATAAAATAATTCATTAAAGTTTCTTCAAATAATTTTCTCATTTACGCAATGAATTCATGAATCATAACAATTATTTAAGTGGGTCTTTCAAAAAGAAACAAGCAATTTGCTTTAAATATAAGATACAATAAACAATAAACAATTTACTTAGATTCTTGTAACATTAATTAATTGTAGGACCATCTATGATCTAACTAATTCAAATATTTCAACATATTTAAATAACAATAATAATAATAAAATCAATAATTGGGTTTATTAATTTTTTAAGATTATGATAAGAAAATTTATCCCTTTGTTTCAATAGGTGCATGAAATAGACCTATTATTCTTATGTATTTATGTAATTACCTAGAATAAGCAAAATGACAAACATTTAAAATCAATCATGTTCATGAATGCACCAATAATTCATGATATTGGAATATGCACATGATTTCTAATAGGCGTATGTGAATTTTATTCTAAATTTTTTGGTACCTTATTACATCAATAATATAAAAAAATAGAAAATTAAATTAATTTTGTTTTTAATAAATTATATTTTGTATTAAACTCGTGTTGATCGATAATTTTTTTAATAAAACAATAAAATATTGGATTATATAATTCGATAAGGTATTAATAACTTAAAATTTTCTTTTCTTTTTTTTAGAACTCCTTAAATTGACCGAATCTATTATATCAATTTTATTTTAAAATTTTTTTTATTTTACTATAAATTTGACATGATGGATAATGGTCTCATACTCTCATGCTATAAATTCAAACTGAGATTTTGGCATATATTGACTAATAATATCAAGTTTATAAAAATAAAATCATATATTAATTTAATAGATACCAATACTAGAGGTATAATTATTATCTTTATATAAATTCATGTAATATTATTATATCATTGTCACGTATTTTATATTATTTTATTTAATTCATATCATATCAATTTATATATATATAAAATTTGAACAAAAATTTATATCCGTATAGTAGTACTCTTAATTGCAATAATTAAGAATAATTGCTTTTAAGACAAACTTGATAAAATAAAAGTAAAAAATAATTATAAGATAAGGTTGTTAAATGGTGAGGCTATTTATATTCTTAAAATTATATATATATATATATATATATATATATATATAACCAAAATTCAATTA
>JAVXUL010167415.1:0-13006 GCA_035590515.1 Trichilia minutiflora
ATTTAAATTTGGATATTTATTTATTTTGTATGATTATTCATATTTCAAAGTTAATTTGATAGTTTTTAAAATTTTTTTGATTAAAATGTAAGATTTTTAAAACTTTTTTAAAAAAAGGGACCAAATTATAAGAATTATAAAGTTTTTAATTTTATTTTTAATTTTTTAAAAAATAAAACCGGTACCCGATATAAATCGGGTATCGATTTGGTTTAAACAGGGGACCGATTTTTTGGTCCCCTGTTTAAACCGGACTGGATCTGGACTAAATTTTCCAGATCTGGTTTAAATCGGATCGGATACCGGTTTAGCAAAAAAAAATTGATACCCGGTCCGATTTCACCCCTATCGACAAGTGACTATTTGATGATTGTTGAAGCTGTAAGGGAGAAATTTGTAGATACTAGTAAGGTTTACACCCTCTAAATATTTACGATGATATCTATCAAGAATCTGAAGTTCATGTATCATATAAAAGGTATGGTATAGCAAGGAAGAAGCTTTAAAGATGGTCTGTGACAATTTAGTCGAATCTTTTAATAAATTTGTATTGTATTATCATGTGCTACAAGTAAAAAATGAAGGCATAATATAGGCTATAGAAAGAGATGATAATAACCATTTCTTATATTTCTTTATGGTCATTGGTTCATGTATTCAAGGATTTCAAAATGTCATTCGGCTTGTTATTACAGTTGTGACACTTTCTTAAATGGCACATTTTGAGGCACTTTACTTATAGCCTCTATTGTTGACGGTAATAATCAAATATACCCATTGACATTTGGAGTTATGAATTCAGAAAATGATGCATATATGAGAATAGTTTTATTGAAGTTGCAAAATGCCATTGGTTTGATGTCAAACCTAGTATTTATTTCGGATCGACAAATAGCATTGAAAAGGGAAGTAGCACAAAATTTCCTGAGGCTATCTATAGATATTGTGTTTATCATGTATTCGAAAATGTTAAAGCAAAATTAAAGATGTCAACATGAGCAATAGATTCCTTCAAGATAGGGTATTTCCTAACAGTCAAAGCGTATCATCTCAATGAATTCATCGAACACATTAGTAAATTGAGGATAATACATCCATAAGCTTCACACTATTTAGAATATGAAATAGGATTTCATAAATAGACCACATCATATTTTCCCTCTCAAAGATACGACATGATGACCATGAATATCATATAAAGTCTAAATGCTATGTTTAAACATGCACGCCATCTTTCTTTAAGGGGGTTGGTTAAGTACATAAGATCGATGTTACAAAATTAATTCTATGAACAACAAGAGGCAACAGTTATGAGTGAGGCTGAATTGACTGATGTAACATAGGCTATAATGAATGAGTAAATTATATTGAGTTGTTCATGTGTTATTTGTTTGGTGTCTCGGTTTGAGTTTCATATTAAAGTTCAATGATAAGAGGAATATATTGATTTAAAAGTAAAGATGTGAACCTGTGAGCGATTTAATTTACAATAATTACTATATGCACATGCTCTAGCTATGTGTCGTCATATTAGATGTGAGCATAATAATTTATGCTCGGTGTACTACAAATGTAAGTCATTGTTGACTAATGAGTACATAAAAGTGTAAATTCATTAAGGTTCAAATTCATTATTTTATACTTTAAAGTATGATTAACTCTCTCTATTTATATATGTTTCTAGTATTTGATGTAAAATTTACTTTGTTTGTAATTTCAGTTAATTTTTGTTTTAATGTAGTAAACGTAAAAAAGTCATAACTTTTTATCCAAAAGAGCTATTGAGGTGAATCTTCTTCCAGTGAAAAGCTAACTCATTGAAATAAAACTTTTATATTTTGTCCAACCATCAATTCAGGCTCTAAGTTATATTTTTGAAGCCATCAATCAAGCCTAGTTGCTGTTCCAGTTTAACCTGATCATGCTTCAGCATTATGTAAATATCTTTTGATAGAAATTTTAGATTTACCTGATATAAGGGAAAATGAAAGACGAGTCAAATATCTATAACTTTCATGTTTAAGATGGAAGCTGAATAATTGATCTTTGAGGTCGACCATGACTTTTTTGTGGGGCTGAAATATTTCAATTTCATTTGTCAAAGTTTTCAACTTAATTGTCAAAGATTTTAACTACCTATTTTTATATTTAGCTTGCATATTTGCCTATAAATAAAAGTCCTATTTTGTGTTCAGGGGAGGTAATAGTGATAACTCCAAATTATTTTGATGCTATATGTTTTCTGGATTAATACTAAAACTTCGTCTTATTCTATCTTGGATAATGCTTAATTCTTTGTAATTATTTATTTGTGGGAAACTTGGGTTTTCATCAATTTTCCTATTTAAGATTTCTTTAAATGGTTCTGTAATCCAAATCTTATAAGAAAAGGATTTTTTATTTTTTATAATATGATTATTATATATATATGTACTTATACATATAATTATGTTTTTATTTTGTTCACTCACTGAGTATACTCCCGTATACTCACCCCCCTCACTTCTTAGTTTCAGGAAAATCGGTAGGTTAAGCGCTGGTGGTGGTGATTGCTTCTGGACTAAAGACTCAGGTATACACATTTCGACTCACACTGAAAGTCTATAGTCCACTGGTGTCATTTTTACTTTTCTTTTTATTTACGAGATTTGAAAATAATATACAGACTTGTAATAAATGTTTAAATCTATCTCGGGACGGGTTGATCCCTATGGATTTTATTATTATGAATGTTTTATTTATTGTGCGCACAGATCTATTTGGAGTGTTTGTGGCCTGTTTTATCTATTTAGAGTTTGGGTGTAAGGTTGGATTGTTTGGAAGTGTGATGTGAAATTTTTGTGAAAACAAATTTTATAAAAGCCTTACAGGCCTACAGTTTGTATTCTGTGTGATCGAGTACACCCTGGAGGTTTGTGGCGATTATCACGTGTGGAACCCACGGGTCGGGGTGTGACACGTAGCTTTGTTTTTAACTCGTCTATATATTCATTTTCTTATCTTAACAACTTTGATTCGTATGGGTTTTATTGTGAATTCGTTTATATTTTCTTAGATTTATCGCACTCATTATAGTTTTTAGACTTCATTTGAGTTGTAATAGGATTAAGGAAGTTGTAGGAAGTTAGAAACGTAATTTTGAAAAAATTGGTTGAGCGTAAACAGTAACTGAAGTTATTATTTCGACAGGCGTGTAGGGGTTCACAAGTCAGAATGATGGAATCGAGCCGTATTATGGTTATTTGATCGTAATATAAGTTCGTGGTGGAAATGTATGAATAATTAGATGAATAACGAGGATTTTAGCCGATTTCGAGTAATTATCCGATTTTAGGGAACCTAGGGTTAACTTGTATTGCACGCGCATGCATAAGAGTTGTATGAGCATTTTGAAAATGTATATTGATATATTTTGAATACTTGTATTTAGGTGATGATACACGAGCGAGGTATCCGCGTGACACTTCGAGGAACGAGAAAAATTAGAGAGTGTAGACCCTCCCTAAGCAGTGAGTGGACTGTTTTCTACTTTTGCTATTTATTTTCAAACTTACTTTTATAATTTTAATGTTATACAAATAGTTCCAAATTATTTATGCCTAATATTATAATTTATAAGAAAATGATTCTATTATTATGTTTCCCTATGGCTTTGTGATGGATTTGAAATATTTTGGCATACACGTATGATTTATATAATGATATGGCCAGTGGGCCAGATTTACACTTGTTATGTGATATTGTGACCAATGAGCCATGTTTTGTGTTTGTGATGATGATATGGCATGTGGGCTAAGGTTTGTGAGATATATATTGGTGATAACGGTCTTATGTCCCGATATATTTATTGTAGCTATAGCATTGGTAACCTAAGAGAGTGTTCACTAGATTGTGAACCCCAGGTGAGTGTTATAGCTGGTAGTCTAGGGACGGCCTATGAGAGAGGTTGCCTATGTGAGTGGAGGCTGCACAGGTGATCCTGTTTTTATGTGATGATTGTGATATTATGTGAAAAATGTGATTGACCACCTGTGAGTCTCGTGGAGTTTGTCATGGATGTCACCCCATGACTGCTTGAGGCAAACGTCAATAGTGGGCATGTTTTCTGAAAAACCTTACATATTTTATTTCTTGCATATAACTCTATTTTTTTAATATAAAATAGCATGTTTTATCTACATATAAACCCACTGAAGGTTTCGGAATTCCCTTGGCCAGGAAGATTACCGATACTGTAGCTAGCCTAACAATTTTTGGATATATGTTTTGATGTTTTAAACTAAAAGAAATAATATTATTTTATGTAACTCTTTAAGACTTTTTAAATGTGTTTTATACGGTATCTCTAGATGTACATTTTTTTTATTGTTCACTCACGAAGTACACTTTCATATACTCACCCCTCCTCACCTTTCAATCTTTTCAGGTTAGCCTAGTGTAAGGTGGTGGTGGTGGTGATCGCTCCAAAACTTGAAAACTTCAGGTATAACTATGTTGACTCACCCTGCTTGATTCTTAGTCCACTAGTGTTTACTTTTCATTTTCTTTTATGTACGAAACTTTTATGATTGACAAACAAATTGGTAATAAATATTTCATTTGTGATTTGGAGATAGATTGAATCCCGCCAACTTATATTTTATTGAGTAATTTATATATTGACAAATATATATTTGAAGTGTTTGAGAGACATCTTGATTTTCTGGACTTATAGTTTAGGTGTTTGGTTGTGAGTATATTGGAAGTGCTTGTGAAAAATGCTTAGAACAAGTTTTTAATAAATGCCTTACAGTTTACAGGTGGTATTCTGTGTGATTGAGTACACCTTGGAAGTATGTGACAGTTGTCATGTGTGGAACCCACGGGTTGGAACGTGACATTTAATATGATTATATTATTCTGTATACATTATATTTAATCACATCAATAGATCTAAATAATAACCCCGCATAGATTCCTTTTAATTACATTAAACAGATCTAAAAAAATTTTCTTGTATAGATCCTTCTAATCGCATTAAATAGATCCAAAATTATTCACATTCATTTAATCATATTCATAAGGCAAATCATTATATATGTTTCAAATAGATTCAAAACATATCAGAAAGAAACAACTAGCGGGTTGGGACGTGACATTTAATATGATTATATTATTCTATATACATCATATTTAATCACATTAATAGATCTAAATAATAACCCCACATAGATTCCTTTTAATCACATTAAATAGATCCAAAAAAATTTTCTTGTATAGATGCTTCTAATTGCATTAAATAGATCCAAAATTATTCACATTCATTTAATCATATTCATAACGCAAATTATTATATACGTTTCAAGTAGATTCAAAACATATCATAAAGAAACAACTAGGTTTAAATCATAAGTGGCTTTGATACCACTATAGAGAAATCAAGGCATACAAAAGCAACGAAAACAAAAAATTTTGATTTCTTTTGAAGGATCCATATGATAAACCAAGTGTTTCATTAAAAACCAATTCAAAACTCATACCTTTTATGAACCACAAGTACAAATATTCAAACTTGCGTCTCTATGGTATCCACTTTCTTTGATGATCAAGTCAGAATCTTTGCAGGCTTTGGTCTCTCTTTTTATTATTTTTAGAGTTATCTCTTTGATTAACCTCACACTCTACTCTCTTGTTTGACTGAATATTCCATAGCCAATCTCTTTTTGATATTCTCACCATTTCTTTTCCCTTAAGTTATAGTAACTTCTAGCCTTCGATCTCGATTTCATTGAAAAACCTACAATAAGCTCCTTATATAAATCAATAAAATGCTTTTAGACAACTGCCAGGCTCTTTCCATCTATAGTCCCTTCTAAAGGTCTTCTAGGGTCAGAGGATGATAAAAGGCCCCTAAATCCATGACTTTTTCATGAAACCTACTCACAAAGTTTCTTAGGGTCTCATTTGGTCCCTATTTGATCATTAATAGCAAGCTCAGGTTTTGGGTAATCTTTATCACTCCCTTGAACTCATTCATAAAAACTTCAGCTAACTACTCAAAGTTATAAATGGTCTATAAGGTTAGATTTCTGTTCCATTTTCTCATCTAGCCTTCTAGTGTCAGAGGAAATAGTCAACACATTTGTAAGTCAATCAGGTCCTAACTAAGCATCGTTTTCTTAAATAGATCCAAATAAAGTGTCGAATCAATTTTTTTGATATATGATGCCATCAATGACATTTTAAATTTTTAAGAGTCTTAAATTTAAAATTTCCATTAAAAATGGGAAATCTGAGCATAAACCCGAACGAAGTGGCTATTGAAGGATTTATTGTGGCTCACATGCCTTTTCAGCTTTTGGTTCTCTCATCAATCACTTGCATAATCTTCTATTTCTTTTCTACTCAAAGTAACTGCTACTTCCTTATTCTAAGTATACTTCTCATTAAGGTACGCTATTACATCTATCAAAGCCAAATTCGGTTCAAAATCTGGCCCTCTACTTTTCTTACGACTATAGGAAATGTAAGAGGTCTTTTGTTTCTATACCTCAAAAGATTTGAAAGAGTTTTGGGTTCCTTAGTTGACTTCTAGCTTAGGATGGCTTCTTTCTCTTCTTTCCTCTTTTCTGTTGTATAGCTATGTATGTGGTCATTTCTCAACAAAGATTTATGATCAAGAAAGTCTACAATAATTTTCTCTTAATAGTAGTTGAGAATTTGACTTTTCTCAACCTTGGGTAGAGCTACCATTTGTGTAATTGGATCTTTTTTGCAACCCTCAAGAATCTATTTCTTTATTTCTAAAACTTCATTCTCTAGCATTTCAGTCATGTTGGTCAGGGTTTAGACATGTTGGTTTTTCTTTGAACATTATTCGCTTACCATCTAAAGAGTCTTTCTCTTTTAAGTTCCTATAGCTATTTGACCCACGATGGAAGTGAGGGTATCTCCTTGCAAGTTATTATCATTGGTGTTGGAAAGCTCTATATCTCGAGCATAGTTAATAATCTCAATAACATTGTCCTCTTATTTTATAAGTGGTTTACAAGTAGAATGGCTTTTGTTGTTTTTTGCCATGGATTTTTTGTATGGGTTTGAGTTTATAGGTGTTTAAAAACGAGATCTCGAAGTGGGTTTTAAAAATTTAATTATATTATGGTAGTTTATGAAACTTTGGTAGGAATGGCTTTCTGTAAAGTTCTTACAAACGACTTCAGTTATTGATACACAAAATTTGGTCAGGTGTTGTTAGGGTCAAAATGCAACTAAATTGATTTCAAGTACTGTACAATGAAGGTTCGACAATCACTATATTTTTGCGCTTGCAACCATAGAAACAACTCAGAGTAATGTTGATTGCTTGGTAAAAAATATTCAATACCTAAGTCAACAAAGGATAAAGAGACAACAAAATAAAAGAAGTAAAAGAAGGAAGATGTCGGAAAAGTGTTTTCAAGTTACTGTGGGTATTTTTGTAGAGGATGTGAAGTAAGGAAGACGATATATAATGGCTTAAATCTTGAGTGACTAGCTAGCTCCCGTGTCGCACCCCCCTCCCCCTTTTTTTTGTCGGATTTGATCTCCTTTTATAAGTATAGTTACTGTGCCTCACAAGTATGCCTATATAACCATCGAAGAATGGGAATGATTGGTGTTCTAACAGAAGAGTAGCTTGCAAGCTTTAACCAATTAATTACACTACAATTATAGTACTATCCTTTTTCTGCCTTGGTGATACACATAAGGAGTTGTCCAATATGCAACAGCGTTAAGTGGTATGTAATGAGAAAGGTGTGGCTACTATGTTTGACACGTAATCTTCTACATCGTATTTTCATTTTGATAATGAAGGCGTACAGTCATTGAAAATAAGCTTAAAAATAATGACTTCCATTTTCGCAAGAAAACCCTAATGCACAGCCCAAGTTTTGTATTTGTGCACTACAAGATAATATGTCTTAAAAGATTTTAAACAGTACCCCTAACCCGATCGAGTTAGGATAGAATGCACTGATAAGGTTCTGACCTTAGATTGATGTTGCATTGTTAACTTCAAAACTCCCTCGCCACATGATCAAGTGATAACATAGCATAATGATGACATAGACAAAAGTTTCAGCTTCTCGAGTGCGGGTGGCATTATGGTATTATCCTAAGTTCAGGTCAGGGTCTTCAACTGATTACCCTGGTCATATGGCTAAAGTCTCTTCTTATCGTTTAATTGCTTTTATTTTTCTTCCAACTATTTGGTATTCTAAGGCTAATTTTTCTTCCCACGAGTCATTTTGCTCTTTGTGTCTTTCATAATTTACCATGCTATGAAACCTGAAAAAATATAGTATTTGATTTTGAATCCTTTACTATAACTGATCTTCCAGATAGAATACAAATGATCAAACTACAACTAAATTATTTTAGAGTTGATGATAAGCAAATAAAGTGACCAAGCTAACCATTGAATTAGAGCTAAAAAGTATAAACTTCTTGTTTATAGTTTCTATGAGCTTGAACTAGCTTACTCATAACATTACAAGAAGTTTATCGGAATGAAGGCATGGAATATTGGACCAATGTCCCTTTGCAACATGGATACTAAAGATAAAGCATTAAGAGTAAACATAGCCTCCATTGATGCATATGGATACATAATTGTATTCTATATTCATATATGCGAGATCTTGATGAATATAAGAATTATAAAATTTTAACATAATTATCGTGTTCTATTATAATAATATTTTTATTTTTAAAAATTATCATATCACTGGATTCGTATCGTGTCGTATCCATATCGCTTATTTGTGTCCCTGCATTATAGCTCTAGATTAATAGATGCTAAGAAATTTTCATTAAGAAGGAAGTTGCAGAGAAGGCAGTTAAGCAGTTGATGGTTGGTGAAGAAGCACAAGAAATGAGAAGTCCGACCCAAGTCCTAAGAAGAGATGGCAACGAAAGCTGTTGAAGAAGGTGGATTATCTAGCTGTTGAAGAAGGTGGATTATCTAACTCTGATACAAATGCTTTGTTAGAAGGACTGAAGTTAAACTGAATCTGATAAATCAAATTTAATATAATACCTATCACCTAACTTGTATTACTGCTTTAAAAAAGGTTAGTCCAGGAACTTTTTACTTAATTAAAATCCTGAAAAAAAAAAAAAGAAACTGGATATTTGAAGTGAAGTCCTAAAGATTACGTGTGCAGGTCAATACCCAGGCAAACTCTGTATAACCATCTGATTGTAATTAGATGATTCAATTGAACTTTTGAATGCAACATGAAAGTTACGAAGCTTGCTCCCTTGTCATTACTGAAACTTCTCAATGTTCACCAAAATCGTCCGGCCTAATAAATGATCACAAACGTGCCCTGAAAATTATATAAATTATATGTGATAATTCCATTCTAATAAAAAAAGCTTCATGGGTATAAAATTTTGGGTATTACCTCGAAAATGTGATTTCTAATACTCGCACAGGGTTGAGCCCTACAATAAAATAGAGTAAAGAATCAAGAATGTTTTTTGTTTTGTTCGCAAACATCAGCATTACAACAACAACACTGTGCTTCTATTTACCAGTAAAAAGTTGAAGCTCTAAATTCCTGGTTGATTTCTCTTCTTTAAAAGTCTCTGGAAAACAGAGTAATTATCTTCATGGCTTAACACCTCTGAGATGAATATAATTCCCCTGTTCAATAGAGAACTCCTTATCTGTAGAAAGATAAGACACAGAAAACAATGAAGCTATGAAATTTTGGGGAAGGTTTCTGACATAGGAGCTTAGAGGGGAATGGAGCTGCCGGTATTGATCGTAATTTCCAAGTACTATATTTGCCGCTCTTTTAAGATTTAAAACATGGGCCTCAAGTTTCGGGGGCTAAGCTAGTTGGGTCAAATGGGCTAAACATTGGAGTTATTTATGGTCTAAGAATGTTGGTTTGGCCCAACTAGAGCATATGAGTATCGCTTTACAGCAAACGTTGGTATTTGGTCGTCAGAATCCCGACACTAATTAATAATTTAAAACTGGTGGGTTTGCTTTTCAAATATGAATTAATTATATGCATCAATTTTTTTTTATATGTAAAAAATTCTAATTTATTAAATTAAGAAAGACATTAATTGAACTAGTATCCAAAAGATATATACATCACTTTGAGATATTATAACTTCCAAAAACTTTAATTAAAGCGATTTTTTAATTTATCTTATAATACGATTAATTAAAATTAAGTAAAAACATTTTACATCATCACCTCACAAATACAATTTAGGTTTTATGTTTTATTTTAAAAGAAATCAACGGTCTGTTTCTATTGTATCATTTATTTACAGACTTTAATTGTTGATTTCAAATGTCTCCTTTTAGTAAACTATAAACACAAAATGCAATATATATATATATATATAAAGACACGCCATTTTCAAATTTTTAATTAAAATATCTCAATGTTTATTTATATAATAATACTGTAAAATATTTGTAGTTGGTTTATGTGATAATATGAAAACAATTAATAATTGTTGAATAGAGTTAATTTTATTATTATAATATTAAAAATATGAATTAATTGATAAAATTATATTTTATCATATACTTGCTTTAATAATAATAATATATCAATATATTTAAAAATAAAATTTTACACTATAAGAAGTATCATTGTATTTCATGTTGAATTACAATGATCACATCACCTCTTGAAACTAGTGATTTTATACAAATATGTTTAAATGTCTAAATCTTGAAGGCAAAGAGGTTTAATGCAACTTGATGATTTTATAACGGTTTTTCTTTCTAAAAATGCAAGCATTTTTTTAAAAATAATTTGTGTTCATCAAAATTTATCTTCTACTACCTATTTATATATTTTATAAATGATAATTATTTATGGACGGTTGCATGATTTCCTTTGAATATAATGCATATTAAACTATTGTATTTCTTCGTTACCACCTTATGAAACCATTACAACCTTTAAGTTCCTAGCACATTACCTTTGATCATGCTAACATTTCAATCTCTCATACAAAGATTGGCAGATTGAGTTACAATTGTAGTACGATTTTAATAATTTTCTCAACGTAATAATGCTTCCTATTCTTTGGTTTCAAGTTTGAAGATAATAAATAAACAAGATTTATACATTTTATTTATAGTTTCTACATTATTTATTCAAGAAAATCCATGGAAATCTCCCTAAGACACGAAACCAAGCGAATATCACAGGGAATAACAAAAGAGTTTGAACAAAAGACATAACTTGTCTTCATAATTATCTACAACCTTTAAAACATATAGAGAATATTTACATCACATGAAATTAATAATTGAATATATTTTTTCAAAAAATCGAACACGAAATTTGATTTCACACTTTATATGGAGTATATATTAAACTGTTAATGAAAAAACATTCCACGAACCTAATTCTATTTAATTATATTATGAGAAAGTGTTAGGAAACCCTATATATATATATATATATATATATTTATAATTTTTTTTTTGGATAATACTATTTTTTTTCATCAATCTCACATAAATAAATGTGTTATAAGTGTTTAATTTTTATTGGCTCTTCTCACTTGTGCTTGCCAACTATATATCATTACAAAAATTAATTTCAACTCCACTTGATTATATGTATACGGGAGACAACGGAGAGGTTGATTGAATTGGATTTGAATCATCCATTTAATAATATATCTTCTTTTTTCCTTTTGAACACACATACAGGCAAGCAAGAAAATTTGAAAAATTTGGCTTTGGTTTCCTCTCTTTCAACACACACGGTCAAAGGTTGGCTTGAGTTTATTGTTCTTTCTTTTACGCACAAACAAAAGAAAGAAGAGAAGGAGAAGGAAAAAGAAAGCTTGGATTGGTCATTGGTTTGAAAAGAAAATGTTTTTTTTTTTCAACTAACACAAATCTCCTACAACTATCATCATCTCCATCATCAAAAGTTAGGGTGTGGATACCTTTAGAAGCTTGGGAAAGACTTCAAGCTTGAGGATCACTCTTTTTGGTAACAAATTCCAACCCTAAATACTTAGTTATCAAACTTATTTGATAAATCCATAAAACATGCAAATAATGGCATAATAGATCCTTAGGGTTTTGGTAAAAAATTCCCTCACAAAATATGGTATCAGAGCTTCTGTTTTATGGTCATTTTATGCATGTTTTGATGTGGAAATGATTTGGTTAAAATTGATGTTGATATGAGCATGATTGGTGGCCTAATTGGTTATGTATGCATATGGTTGATCAAATGTTGTTAACATGATTTTATGCATGGTTTGATGTGTTTGGTTTATTTTAGAATATTTTTGGGTGTGTTATGAAGGTTGTAGTATGTTGGTTTTGGTTAAAAATGCTTTGAAAGTGTTAAAATTGAAAACAGAAAATTGGTGTGCAAAAACAGGGGAGGCCCTGTTTTGGGCGTCGAGCACGCGCTTGCGCCTCACGCCTCAGCCTACCCGCTAGTGGACTGGCACATGATGCAGCGCTGGGCGCCCCCGTGTGATACACTCCACGCACGCCAAGGCTATAGCACGCGCACCGAACCCCCATTGGCCGCAAACCCTAAAACTTTCTGGAATTTTTTGTTTTTCATGTTTTCACACCCGACGTGCTTCCGATTCGAGTTTTAAGTGATAGGGATCATTAATTCTTGGATTATAAGCAATTTTATGAAAACGACACATCAACCAAACCCGGTCTCAATGAGGGGCATTTTCGTAATTTGCCATATAGGGACCAAAATACAAAATTTTTAAAGTTATTTAAAATTTTTATAAATAATATTAATTGATAATATTATTAATTAAGCCACTTATCCCACTAAATCACTAATTAGATTGGTGTTTTCTGTTATTAAAAATTTTAATTATTGAATTAGAATTTTTTAATATGGAATTGTTCTATATAAACAGAAAATGTATTTTAATTACTCAGGATTGAAAATTTAATTGAATAATGATTCTAATTAAATTTTTAATTAATCTAGAATTAATAGAA
>JAVXUL010167426.1:0-11616 GCA_035590515.1 Trichilia minutiflora
TTCTAATTAAAATGTTTAATTTAAAAGAAAATTATCATTTTACCCTTATGTATAAATGTTGACCAAGTGCATTATGATAAATGTATCATAATTTTGGATTTACGAAAATTCAAAATATATATTAATGTGTCTAATTATTAAATTCTTTAATGGTTAGAGAATTTGATAAGTGTTGGAATTTATATAGACAATATTTTGACATTTGGCATTTAATATATATTTTAATATATTTATTAATTAATTATTCTTGTTCAAAATTTTATACAAGTTTGACTTGAGCTCACTTATGTAATATAGCATGGTTGTATCACATAAATGTTCTATTATTTTATTTTATTTATTCGGATAAATAGTGAAAAAATTAAATGGAAAAATGATGGAAAACTAAGCAATTTAGATCTCCTTCTTCTCCATCAACGTTGGCATCCATAGGAGCATCTTTAGGGAGGTTTTCAAGTGTTGAGAGCTTACACTTATGAGCTTGGTCTTCATCAAAATTAAAGCTTGTAAAGGTAAGCACCTTGAACTCTCATTTTGCACCCTTGGTTTATCATTGAAAAGCGGTCTAGGGTTTGTTTCCTAGGGAGAAAACTTGCTGTTGTGCATAATTTAGGCCATTAGAAACCATCAAATGGTATCAAAGTATGTTTGGTTGATGGAATGATTATTTGTTTGCTTGATGTTTTGGTGAAACCCTAAATAGATGTGATTTGGGGGAGCTTAGTACCAACTTGTGTTCTAAGGTGGAAAAGTGTTTTTTTTCACGTTCCAACCCGTGGATCCCACATGTGATAATTGCCATAGACTCCCAAAATGTAAGGCCTTTAAAAATCCTATTTCAAAGCAAATAGGAAAAACACTTCCATATTTTTTCATCCAAATCACCCAAACTTCGAAAAGTTTCTCAATCAAATCATAAACACTTCAAAATATTCAAATCATTTCATACATCATTTCTCAAGATAGTTAATGCATAAGCAGATAAATAAAAATAAGGATAATTTAGTTTACAAATCCTTTTATAAACCATGACTTTCAATGTCACGCCCCGACCCTAGTCGACCACGTGGCAATCGCCGCGAATCCCGGAAATACATCCTATTACTTAGAATATACATCTAGAACCCGCAAGGCATTAGTACCTGTTTCCAAACTCATTTTTCAAAAATAACAAAAAAAATGAAATAGAAAATAATATGAAATAGAAGATTTTCAATCATAAAACCATCAATTTCTGTATTTTTACAAAATACGATACATAAGGTTCTGAACCAAGCCAAATACATAAAATATGTTCATTACAAATTGTTTGCTACACAGTGGACCATAATATAAAACCTGAGTCGAGTACCTGAAAACTTGTCGAAGTTCACTTCAGCAATGCTATGCCACAATCGACTACACTATCCTGAAATGAGAAATTGAAGGGTGAGTATTTAAAAATACTTAGTGAGTAGACAGAAAATCAAAACAGAAATCAAAGGCATGTAGATTGATTACAGCAAACCCTCGTAATCATAATCCAATCATAGTGAAATGTGGCATCGTATACATGACTAGAAAATCAATATCACCTCCAAGGTGTATAATCCCTCGGTCTATAGGATCCCACCCGCTCTACCTGAGCTGCATGGCCGATCCGCAACCCTGGTTGGGGATGTGTGCCCATGTATGATATCCCTAGGTCTATAGGATCCCATCCACTCCCCTCGGAGCTGTATGGTTGATCGTGATCCGCAACCCTAGCTAGGATACAGAATAATAAGGCTAGCATGCTTTAGCCTGGACATGTGGTTCCATCCATCCTCTCCGGGACTGTATGGCTAACTCACATTCCGGGGACTATTGGATCCCACCCACTCTACATGAGCTGTGTGGCCAATCCTCACCCATATATCATGGCACACTAAATCATAAATCAAAAGCATCGGCCCATCAGGGCAAATCAAATACTGGTGGCTCACAAGGCCAAAACGATATCATAAAATATACTGGCTCACAAGCCAAAACAACCATCATGGCACCCCGGCCATGATGTAGCATGGCACCCCGGGCCATATCGTATACTCTATGATGCCACACTCACATACATGCACAACATTGGCCCCCGGCCTCACAATCTCGATAACAATGCATGCAATAGGCCTCCGGCCTCACATTCATGGCAGTGTAGTTGTCATCACAACCTATATCTATCACAATCAAGGGGCCATCCCGGCCACCACACAACATTCATCCAACGCCTCCTCATTTCAGTTATGTATCCATAAACATACATTCACATACATACATATCTATCCACATGCTATCATCTCTAGCATTTAATAAACATTTATAAATAACAGTAAATGAGGCGAAGGATAGAACGTCCACTCACAGTCCTGGGGTGGGAAATCACCCTCTCGGTATCCTCCTCGCGACGGAGATCCTCCCGTCTGGGCTGTCGCTCCTGGATACACATACAATATACATCATGAAGTGCGTGCATGAAGGAATGCATGCTCATGCAACTCTCGCAACTCTCTTTCTCTCTCTCTCTCTACCCTTTCTCTCTCTACTTACCGTTCTCATACGAACCTCGCTCTAAGCATACATTTCTCATCCATTTCAACACCATAAGCTACCCAACATCTCTAATTTACCACTATAAGCGATAAACTAGAAAACCTCCAAAATCTAGGGTTTCGTGAATATTAACCCTAAAATCTAATCTTGCGATTCATGCACAACAAAGGCTTAAAATGAAGAAATGAGCTGAGGGATAAACTTACCCAAGGTGGTAGAAGTGTTTTGAGTCCCTCTTTGCTCGATTCCTTCACTTGGCTACTGTTCACCGTCACCTTTACTTTATGATTCCTCGCGAACCATCACGTGAAACTCCGATCAGAGGTTATTTATGGGTTCTAGTGTTGATTCTCAGTTCATAGGAACTGGAATGGCGAGATTTCGTGGAGAAATGAGGGAGATCAATTTTACTGGTTATGGAGAGAGTTTTCCACTATTTTTGGTAGAGAGATAAGCTAAAAAAAATCTCAAATGGGGAAGACAACCAGTCCCCGTGAATAAATACTGTAAAATCGATCAAAGGTGTCGATACGTTTCAAGAACGTATCGATACCTTGGCATTTTTCTCACAACGTATCGATATGTTTGGCCAAAACACTGTTCATAAGCCTGCAGGGTTTCGATACGTTCCTCAACGTATCGATACCTTTCATCGTAAATGGGTTCCATCTCCGTCACCAACGTTTCGATACCCTCTGCCAACGTATCGATACGTTGGGCACTGTTCACTGTTCATCATACCTCAAGGTGTCGATACCTTTCACCAAAGGTATCGATACCTTTGGCCCCAACAGCAAACGTATCGATACCTTTCTCAAAGGTATCGGAACCTTTGGCCTCTACAGTAAACGTATCGATACCTTTCCGAAAGGTTTCGATACCCTGGGCCAAATCCTCAACATATCGATACGTTCCCCAAACGTATCAATACCTTTGCTTCTGGTCCTCCTTCCAGGGATCACAACTTCAATTGGCCATAACTTTTAGCTCGGATATGCGCTCAAAACTTATAATATATCAATATGAAGCTCTCTCCGAGCTCTACAAAAACGATAAAGAACTTTTTCTCAATTGGAGATGATTTTTGGGGTCAAAAATCCAGATCTTTCTCACAAACTCAAATACACTCAAAAATAAGCGAACGAACTATCGATATACACGATGGATGTAAAAATCATGAACAGAAAATATGATGAAGTTACAAATATGCCCTTAAGGTACACACACGGGTGTGATATAACGTCACTCATATATTTCAACTTATGTGTTTAATTTTAATTTTGTAAAATTTTAGAAATATAATAGAATACATAAAAATTTAATAATTTTTCCTTTAAAAAATTCAATGAAAAATTTGATTATTATAAAATTACAATAATAATATATTAATATTAATAAATTTAGATGCAATTCAAATAAGCCCTTAATTATTAGGCTTTGATCATAAATTAAAAATAACTAAATCACTTGCCAGTGTAATTTGATAATAATATATTAAATTTGAAATACATAATTTGGATACATGTTTTACGTTTGATTTTAATGAGTTATTTATGAGTTAAATAAAATATTTAAATATAATATATTTAATTAATATTTTAAAAAATTAATTGATGAATTATATTAAAAAAATAAATAATTAATATTCCATTCAAATTATTATCTCTAAAAAAACATATATTTCACGTTGCACGAGGATATTCACAAATATTCAATAATTAGTTGTTTCAAATAATCTTTTTAAAACTTAAAAAAATAAATATTCCTTTTATAACCAATGATTCGGCCAACTTATGCATATCTTAATCAATCCTTAAGAGGAGCCAGTATAAAAAAAATCTAATATAAAATAGTGTATTTAATCATATAATTTTAAATTTATCTTTATTAATTAATTAGAATATCCAAATAAAACAAACAAACAACAACAATAAATGTTGCTAACAAGTTTCTACCACTATTTTTATATTTATTATTTATAATATTTTTTAATATTTAATATGATAATTAATGATGAGTTTTAATATATTAAAAAAATATATAATTCATTGAACATTAAAAAAAAAAATTTAAGAAGGCTCTTAAAAATATTAAAATTTCTTATTTATCATCTAAATACCTTCAAATTTGGACTTTGGGATCAAATAACAATTTATCAAAACTAATTTAGATACGAAGTCTGTGCATTTAATTTTGTTAATACAATTTATATTTATATCTTTCTTTTACGGCTTTAATATATTTTTATCACCCGATTTTTTTATTTAATTTAATACATAAATTTTATGTATTAATATTTAATTTTAATTAGTTTACAATAATCAATTAAATTATTAAAAATATTATTTAATATAAACTGTTTCATACTTCGTCAATTTTACTACAAGTCTATAACCCCCTTATTCAACGAACACACGAAAGAAGCAGTATAATTTTTTGTTTTTTTTTTTAAATTTTTTTATAGTTGCAGTTCCTGAGCGCAAGTCCTCACAGAAGTGTGCATACACAAGACTTCCAATAAAAAATATCAACCGTCAAATGCCCAAAAATCAATCACAACCGTTAGATCAAATTGTATCCAGAACCACTAAGTTGAAAAAACACACAGAGAAGGGCAACCCAAACAGAAAACCTTTATACTCACTAGTCACTTCGTTTTCCGGATCTGAACGTTTGTCTTTGTTAGCTCGTCGGACCCGTACCTTAAACACGACTGAGAACCCTAAAACCTCCGCCGCATAACGGACTTTCTGTTACTTCTCTTTCTCTCCGTATTAACGAATGAAATAAAATATTGCCTGTTTGTTTGTTTTGGTTTCGGTTTTATTTTGTTTGTTCGCATTTTTAAGCGGACGATAGAGCGGAGTACGGAGGATTGGAAAATATAAGCGCAGAGGTCATGTTCATTCAGGTTTGTGTTTGGACTCTTTTATTTTTTTGTGAGAAAACGAGAGAAAACGAGAGAAAAAGAAAAATGAGTGGGCATTGTGAGTTTTGTGATGTTTGTTTGCGAATGTTTTAGTAATGGAATGCGAAATTTTTTCACTTTTTAAATTATTTTATTTTATTTTTGGAGGTTAATACTTAGTTAATGAGCTTAGATATATTGTGTATGTTTATTTGGCTTTTCTGTTCACATATCATCTTGAAAAGTGTTCTTCTCAATTTTCAGAGATTAAACCAGCGTACTTTCTGCTTTCAATGGCAACGAAAGAACCTTCAGAATGCAAGCAAAAATGGCTTCACTTTTTTTTTCTTTCTCTCTTTTGTAAATTATCAGCAAATTTAAAGAACGTTTTTTTTTTCTCTTTTGTAAACTATCAGCAAATTTAAAGAACGGGCAAGTTCACCCGAAAGTGCTAGGTTCTTACTTTGTGTTCAAAAATGTGGAATTTGGGTTTGACGTATCTCCATTATGCGCCAATACGGAGAATGTGGAATTTTATTGAAGATGCTGATTGAATTTTCTAGAAAATAATTTTTTTGGTTCAAGCTTGTTGGCGTCAAGTTTTAGTATTTATCTTGATAGTTGCATATTATCATGGATTTATGCTTCTAATATTTTACTTACGCTATACTTCTGTATTTTATGTGTATAAGCAAGTAGGTTTTTATGCTTTGGAATTTCAACTACTTGTTAGTTGATAAGGCAACTTAGTAGAGATAAAGTAGGTATGTTGAGGAAAGATGATATTGCTCCTTCAGGTGCAAGGTCATCAAGATTGCCTCCAATGTTGTATGGCCAATAGGCAGCAAACAAAAGAATCGGTAGATTGAAGTGCATTTGATATGCAATTTAAAGACATGGTTTCTAGGAGTATGGTGATTACTGGGGAAGCATTGGTTATTTCTTAATTCTAGTGGCAAAGTAGACAGATCCGTGAACAGTATGTGAAGAGCATTTATAGAATTCTATAGGTTAAAATGCCACTCTGTTTTAGCAAAGTTCGAAATCTTGTCCAGAAACCATTCCATACCGCTACACCTTAAGTTTTGAACGTGGTTCTGGCTGTTTTTTGTGAAATTTATATTATAGTTGGTGCTGGGTGAGGTGAAGTGCTCAAGGGCCATTTTTTTAGAAGGCAGAAGCCATTGACAGAACCCAGCATTTTGGATATTGAACAAAGTTTATTTAATTCTAAAATGCACTTTTCCCTTGTGTGCATGACTTGAAAAGAGAGAGGGTATTCTGGATTCCTACTTTAGGCTCTTAAAACTGAATTTGCCCAATCCATACATAATGTATGAGGGTAGGTAGGCTGCATGAATTAAAATTGTTTAATACTGCTTAAATTTGTTGGATACAAAATAGACCAAATTTTGCCATATGCATTAGATTATATTTCCTGAATTTGATATTCATTTTGTCCATAGAACATTTTGTCCCTGGAAACTTCATATCTTTGGCAGTTCTTTTTCTTGAATTGTTTTAGATAAAATTTTGCTTTTCATTGAAAAACTGCATTTTGTGAAGTTATTACCTCAAAAGGGTTGTTTGGGGTGCTTTTATGTTCATGGTGCTTCTATTTTGCTGTTTGTTCCATTCTTTGCTTCAGTAATGTCCTACTTGACATGAATACGTCAAAATGTGTCTGAGTCTTTATGCTAAACACATGTCTCTCTCCAATATCAGAGCTTTCTATTAAACTATAGTAACCCTAAAGTCTTTGCTGAATTCATGTAAGATGATGAGAATATCATGATCAACTGCTTATACATACATGTATATATATTTGTCTATTCACTGATGAATATGAAAGATGCTTCAGTTTTAGAAGTTAATGTATGCAATTCATGTTGCTTAACTAGTTTTTACAAGAATTTCAGATATGTATGAGTTCAGATTTTTATGTGTTTTTGGACAGTTAATATCTAATTCCATTCTTGCTCTTATACATAGCTCAACTTGTGAGAATAGCAGACTAAATTGTTGTTTAATAAACTCTTTTGCCTCTCTTTTGCTTTGCCTCTAACTAGAATTTCAAAACTTAGTGAGTACACATCGCCGTATAGCTTTGATATGGATGTCAGAATGATTCTTGCTTTTGTTGTGTCTTCTGGAAATATTAGTAAGGTTGAAGTTCCTCTTGGTTATTTCTTTATGACTTCCTGTAAGAGTTGATTACATTTTGCGTGTTTTTTTAAATAAATTTTCTCCAAAAATCTGGGAGTTGATTGACACTTATGACTTCATTGATATCTCAATGTGTCTCTTTTCTTTGTTGTTTGCTTGATTTGTTGAAACAAATCATAAGAAGTGCTTGATTAGTAGTACTGATTACTTTTTGAGACCACTGGTCCAGATTCTTGTATCTTTGTTTTGAATAAAATTTCTGGCTTATCAAAGTGAAAAAATTGAAGTGTGAGAAAAATGTTGTGATTACCTGGCTTCATGTTATATGCAGATATTCTGCAATTCGATCATGATTTAAATATTACAACGGATAATGGCGTCAAAAGGTCCCAGGTCTAAGCTTGATCATGAGACAAAAGCTAGGCGCCAAAAGGTTAGTCTGTGAAATTTTACAGCTTGGTATCCCAATGTGCTCTCTTTTGGTTATCATTGCCTTGGTGCAGAAAAATTAGCATTTTTGCATTGGGGTAGCCCGTCCTAGTTGTATTCTTACTATGAGCTCTCGCCTCTGGAGTTTTCTTTTTTTTTTAATTGCCCATCATGATGTGCATTTCATATGAAAAAATATTGATCTTGCAACACATTCTAGAGTGTATACATGCACAAGCTGAAGGGACTTTTCGAGGAACCTGTTGCATATGAGATAGATACACCTCTCCTTTAGTCATTTGGCATCAAATTTTTTGTGTTCCTATGTGAATTTTCTTCATGAAATCAGCCCACAAAATAGCAAATGTTATTTTGGGATGCTCTGCGGTGTCATGTAAGAAGGAGAATTTCAGTTCTATGCCCTTAAGTAATTGTAAAACCGTACAGATTCTAAGAAATTTAGTGGATTGTCATGTATTTATAATTTTTTCTACAAAAGATCATTAATTATTTGATGGTAATTTCGTCATAGGCACTTGAAGCACCCAGGGAACCGTGCCGTACTAAAACTCATTGGGATCATCTTCTAGAGGAGATGATCTGGTTATCCAAGGTGACTAATTTGCACTTTAGAAGTTGGATTTTTTTTTTAATCTGGGAGCTTTCAAATTTTTATCCTAGATCAAGCTGCACAAAGAAGGTATAATGATGTGGGAGAGATGGTTCATGTCCTTTCATTGCTAAATAGAGATATTTGTTGGCAGGATTTTGAGTCAGAGAGAAAATGGAAATTGGCTCAGGCAAAAAAGGTAGCTTTGAGAGCAAGCAGGGGCATAGTGGATCAAGCCACCAGGGGAGAAAAGAAACTTAAGGTTCTGCTTTCTGATACTTGAATCATAAGTTCTTTTTCAACACATCACCATTGGAGGATCTGAACTTAGAAAACTAGCGTTATAGTTATTTTTATTTTGCTTTGCTTTTCATTAAAATTAGCATTCCATTATTATTAGGAAGAAGAGCAGCGGTTGCGAAAAGTTGCAGTTAACATTTCAAAGGACGTGAAGAAATTCTGGATGAAGATAGAGAAGCTGGTAAGTCACCAATAACAAGTTGATTTTCCTTGACTTCTATGATTTCTATTGTCTTGATCTCCCTGAAACCTTTTGACATGGATGATATGGTAATTCCAGGTGCTGTACAAGCATCAGATGGAGCTTGATGAGAGAAAGAAAAAAGCACTTGATAAACAACTTGAGTTTCTTTTAGGCCAAACAGAGAGGTAGAACGATTTCTTTGGGAAAATTGACCTCAATACTTGTTTTGCACTGAAATCAAATAACGCACTCTTTGTTACTAGTTAAAAAGTGCACTGATACATTGTGCTGATGCTTTTAGGTACTCAACAATGTTAGCTGAAAATCTAGTGAGCTCTCACAAACTGGCGCAACAATCTCCTATGCACAAACGACCTAGTTTTCAATGCAAAGAAGCAGATGCAAAAATTATTGAAGAAAACTCGGGATTTAATATTGGTAATCAGAATGCTCTAATTAATCATCATTAATTGGTTACCATGCTATCTTCAATTAAATTTTTCTTACTTTTGTTGCAGAACCTCAGTTAGATGGTGCAGACATGGATGACGATTATGATATTCACTCTGAAGATGTATCAGTGCATCTTTCTTTTCTTCATCTCTTCGGTCTTAGTTGAAATTTTCTCTAAACTTCAATGTTTTCTTGGTTCCATGTAGTAATAAAGCATGAAAAATGGAAAATAAAGTAGAAGGTTGTGCCTTTTCCTTGAATTTTGTTTGCTCCTTTCTGAGAACCAGATATCTCACTTGCAAGTTTCATGTGAATCACTAAAATGCAAATTCTAACGATTTATTGGGACTATTAGGCATCAAATAGTAGCAGTCACCTTATGCAACCTTAATTAGATCATGATATTTTGTTCTGGAGAACAGCGTAATTATAAATAGACATAACACAGAGTTGATTAAAAAATCTGTTGCTGTGGCTTATGCTGTTTCTATCCAATTTGTGAGAAATGGGTTGATGATCTTCTTTTAACACACACATATATATATATATATATATATATATAATTTTCATCTTCAGGTAAGATTTCGTAATATAATTAAGGAAATAATGTTTTCTGCATTGACATGTTCTGCTGATCGGCCTATTTAACGTTGCATCTGAAGAAGAACAAACTTTTAACACGTGAACATTTCCATTTATCAGTGAAACATGACTATATATGCTAATTTTATGTATGACCAATTACGTACTCAAGAAATCATAAATAATCCTGTCTACTGATAGTTAGGCATCATGCTTCAATGTGTAGATCCTTTTGGTCTCTGTACGGGCCCTTCTCATCTGATTTTGTTTATGTCCCTTGTCCTGTTTCCAAGGCAAGATTGAAACTAAAACTTTTGAGATGTTGTAAAGTCAATAACAATATTTTATATTCTTTTACAGTAGATTGCCGAGTTGTAAATTTTCTTGCTTGATGTTGTTTTAGGAAGATGATGAACACACTATTGAGGAAGATGAGGCACTTATTACTGAAGAAGAAAGGAAAGAAGAGTTGGAAGCCTTGCATAATGAAACAGATATTCCACTTGAGGAGTTGCTCAAACGTTATGCCATGCATAAAGGTGAATTTGTATTAGAATTGCGCTACGTTTAGATTTGCTTTTCCCTTCTATTAAAATTGTTATATTTACATCATGTTTCAAATCTTGTAAAAGATAGAAAATACGACACTTTAGTTTGCTACATGTAGAATTGGTCTCTCTTTCTGCATCTGGGTAGCACTTCTTTTAGTTATTGGAGTTGATTTGATCAATATTAGTATTTTCAGTTAGCAGAGAAAGTAGTCCCCAGATGAGCGAAGATGAAGCTGAGTTGACCCTGGTGGAGAAAGATCAAGCCAAGGGTAAGAAGCTGCTAAAGGATTGAATTATTTGTTTATGTCGAACTGTGCCTTAGATGGTCAAGGTTTCTATTTTCTGTAGGCAATGGAAGTGATCTTCCTGCTGGGAGTAAGATTGACATGAGCAGCCATCTTGTTCGTCGTTGTGTAAGTTGTATGTGTTTATGGTTGCTATTGTTGGCTTGTGAAGCAAGTTCAGGACTCAAGATGATATTTCTCATCTGATTACAGGATGAAAGTAATGGTGCCTTGTCCATATCAGAAAACCATTTGTTAGATATTGAGACATCTCTATTGGGAGATTCAGCTGATATCTCTGGGTCCTTAACCAAAAAGAGCACATTGTACGACTTTAGTGATGAACTGGTAAAACTGTATTTTCTCACTCGTTTATTATTGCATTCTTTTCTCTTGATTCTATGTGATTGGTATGCTCATTTTATATACAAGGTTTATGTTAGATTGCATCCTTTTTCTTTCCTCTTTTCCTGTAGTCATATTTTAAAACTGATTTATTTCATTGTTTTTTTCCTCTTCTTATTTTTCTTCCTTTTCAGTATATCTCAGTGTCATTCATTAATTTTTATTTTTTGTTTTTTCAC
>JAVXUL010167437.1:0-13004 GCA_035590515.1 Trichilia minutiflora
AGAGTGTCTTTAAATTAATTGATAAAAAATGTAAGAAAAATATTTAAGACATTTAATGTTCAAAGCATTTTTTGTACCATATGTCTATAATAAATCAAAGAAAGTTTTTCAAGCATTCAATGTGCCAAATGTTTACATAAAAATCAGAGAGTTTAAATATTTAAAAATATTTTTCAAAACATGAATATGCAATTAATCAAAAGAACTTTAATATTAAAATCAAAGATGGAATCTAAAGAACATACCATACATCCTTAGTATCAACCTCCTAACCTTAGCTAGAACTTTAGAAATTCATGGAGATAAAAGAACAAAAATTCATTACAAATTAATTTTATTACATCAAATTATATTTTTAGAACATAAAATAGTGCTCTTATTTATAGGCAAACATGAGAGCTAAATGTCAAAGTAGGTGGTTATAATATTTGACAATTAAGTTGAAAACTTTGACGAATGGAGTCGAAATATTCTGACCGCCACAAAAACGTCATAGATGGCCTCAAATATCGATGATTCAACTCTTGTGATAAACATAAAAGTTGTAGATATTTGACTCCTCTTTCAAATTCCACTTGTCTCTGGTCAATCCAAAATTTCTCTCAAAAGTTATGGGTCAATTACTAAAGTAAGGTCATGCTAAACTGGAATAGCAACGAGACTTGATTGATAGCATCAAAAGAATAATGTAGAGCCTGAACTGATGGTTGGACCAAACATAACAGTTTTAACCCAATAAGTTATCTTTAAAATGGATCAAAATTCACTTTAATAGTTCTTTTGGGTGAAAAGTTATGCACTTTTTACATTCATTGCACGAAAACCAAAATTAATTAAAATTACAAACAAAGTAAATTTTACATCAAAGACTAGAAATATGCATAAATAGAGAGAGTTAATCATACTTTGAAAGTGTAAAATAATGAATTTAAACCTTAGTACACGTACACTTTTATGTACTTATCTGTTATGTCCAGGTCAAAGTCTAATAGTACAGGTAGAATAAATGATGGATTAATCTTAAAGAAGAAATTACCAAATAAAGATTGAAATAAATTAAAACACTAAGGATTTAGAAATTGATATGTTAGGATGATAGAAGTAAACTAGATCCCTTATTTAACTTAATTAAGATTAACTAAAGAGTTATCCCAATCGGAAGATGAAAATCGGTTAATGCATGAAAAATGTATTATCTTCAAAAAATCATTATTTGATTAAAAGAATGTCTTTTAATTAATTGATAAAAAATATAAGAAAAATATTTAAGATATTTAATATTCAAAACATTTTTTGTACCATATATCTACAATGAATCAAAGAAAGTTTTTCCAAGCATTCAATGTGCCAAATATTTATATAAAAATAAGAGAGTTAAATACTTAAAACTATTTTTTAAAACATGCATATGTAATTAATAAAAAGAGTTTAAACATTAAAAATAAAGATGGGATGTAAAGAACATACCATACATCCTTAGTATCAACCTCCTAACCTTAGTTAGAACTTTAAAAATTCATGGAGATGAGAGAACGAAAATTCATTGCAAACTAATTTTAATACATCAAATTACATGCTTAGAACACAAAATAGGCCTCTTATTTATAGGCAAACATGAGAGCTAAATGTCAAAGTAGGTAGTTATAATGTTTGACAATTAAGTTGAAAACTTTGACAAATGGAGTTGAAATATTTTAGCAGCTACAAAAAGTCATGAATGACCTCAAATATGAATGATTCATCCCTTGTGGTAAACATAAAAGTTGTAGATATTTGACGTCTTTTTCTAATGCCACTTGTTTAAGGTTAATCTAATATTTCTAGAAAAAGTTATGGGCCAATTACTAAATCAAGGTCGGGCTGGACTGGAATAATAATGAGACTTGATTGATTGCATCAAAAGTATAACCTAGAGCCCGAAATGATGGTTGGACTAAATATGAAAATTTTATCCCAATGAGTTATCTTTCCAATGGATCAATATTCATCTCAATAGCTTTCTTAGATGAAAAGTTATGGCCTTTTTACGTTCACTGCACAAAAATCAAAATTTAACTAAAATTACAAACAAAGTAAATTTAATATCAAAAACTAGAAATATGCATAAATGGAGAGAGTTAATCATACTTTAAAGTGTAAAATGATGAATTTAAATCTTAGTACACATACACTTTTATGTACTCATCACATAGATTTTGAAAAAATATGTCCACCACTGACGTTCGCCTCGAGCAGCCACGGGATGACATCCGTGACTAACCTGATGAGACTCACAGGTGGTCGAATCACATCTCCATTATAATATCACAATTATCATATAACAATCCCACCTATGTAGCCTCCACTCACCTAGGCGACCTCTCTCCCAGGCCGTCCCTAGACTATTACATATAACACTCACTTGGGGATCCACATCCCAGTGAACTCTCCTCCAGGCTACCACCTTGTAGCTATAGTAAATAACCCAGCTTTTATTACCGTTATCACCAATATGCAAGATATGTAGAAATCTAGCCCACTAGCCTATCATTATATGTCAATCATAAAACATAGCCTACTGGCCGTATCATCATTATAAAATCACATATACCAAACCATATTAAATCTATTACAAAACCATATTAAACGTACGTATATGCATTTTCACATAAATGAGAATAATAGGCAAAATCACTCATAATATATTTCCAGATCATTGTATTTATGAATAACAGGATTTTATATAAAAGAGCAAAATAGAATAAGTCCACTTACAACTTAGGGAGGGTATACACTCCCTAGTTCTCTTTGTTCCTTGACGAGTCTCGTGGATACTTCGCTCGTGCACCATCGTCTAAACACAATTATCCAAATATATCTATATACATTTCTAAATCTTAAATGGAACTCAAATACATGCAATGCATGCTAGCCCAGGTTTTCTAAAGTCGGACAATACGCAAAAATCGAATAAAACCCTCGTTATCCGTCTAATTACCCATACATTATCAACACGGACCCATATTGTAGTCATACTAGCGTATTTTGACTCAGTTTTGCAATTTTGATATGTGTACCCCACACGTTCGCCAGAACAGTAACCTAGTTACTATTTACATCTACCTATTTTTTCTAAATTTGTATTTCTGGCATTCGACGACTCTCTAAACTTCACTACAACCCGAATAACGGATAAAAACTAAAATGTGGGTGACAAATATAATGAAACCATTTTACAAAAATTGATAACACAAACAATGCAGTATACATATAAGATAGAATCGATGTCCTTTACCTTGTTACCTTGTGGTATAGTCGATTTGCTTCGATTTGGCCCCAAACCCAAAAAATACCAAATGTAGTCCCAAACCCTAGCTCCTTATTTCTGTTTCTGTGTTCCTAATGCCAAATTGAAACCCGTAAAGTGCTAGAAATGGAAAATGCAAGTAATTGGTGGTGAGGAATCAAAAATGTGGCCAAGTATGGGTGATAGATAGAAAGAGCAGAGAGAACGTGAGGGATAGAGAAGAAAAAGAGGAAGAAAAAAGAAAACCCATTAGAGAAAAAGAGTTCAGCCCCTATTTATACAGAAAGGGCAAAATTATCATTTTGCGCTTAAGTTTTACAAAGGAGAAGCTTCTAGAAATGGACAAAATCATTGTTTCAAGTCGATTCGATTGAACAAACTGGGTTTCGATCGAATGAATCTGACACTTTTTAAGTTAGGGACCTTCCCAATTTTTTGTTCAAATGATCGAACGTTCGTTCGAACAAAATGATCAATTCGGTCGAATGAATCACTATTCGATCGAACGAATTTGGGACCTAAATTTTTCAACGAGTTCCTCTAAATTTCGTCCAAACGATCTGTTGTTCATTGACCAAAATGCCTGATTCGATCGAATGAATTACTATTCATTTAAATAAATTTAAGACTAATTTTTCATTCGAACGACTTGACCCATTTGTTAGAACGAATTGCATATTTTCTTCCAAATCCTTCCCTTAACTTGAAAATATCATTGGGACCTATTCAAAATAAAACTAACATTTAATTTCATTAAGATCCTTGTGTTTACGCCCCCAAAACTTTATTTTAAGCAATTCAACTCCCCAAATAATTACGAAATCGTATTAACCTGTCTATAGTGTAGGAGAGAGATGCAAATGTATACACAGTGAAAGTAAAAAATTATAGATATACCCTTGAGATCTAAACACGGGGCTCACAAATCTACCTCCCTTAAAAGAATTTTTTTCTCAAAATTTAACATATCTCAGTATTGAAAGAGATGGGGATACCGATGTTGCATCTGGAGCTCGGGCTCCCAAGTCATTTCCTTAATAACATCATTCTTTCATAAAACCTTTATCATAGGAATAACTTTACTCCTCAATATTTGCTCCTAACGATCAAGTATGGCCACTGGTTGCACCATACACTTCAAATCCTCTCTCAAATCAATAGGAGGCAAATGGATAACATGAGAGGGATCGGGAACATACTTCTTCAACATAGATACATGAAAGACATCATGAATCCTCTGCATTTCTGACGGTAGCTCTAACCTGTATGCCACTGGACCAATCTGCTCTATGACTTTAAAGGGTCTTATAAATCTCAGGTAAAGCTTTCCTTGATTCCAGAATCTCTCTTTCTCAGGGTGAAACCTTTAAAAGTACTTGCTTAACCACATCAAACTCTAAATCGTTTCTTCTATTATCCAAATATGATTTTTGTCTATCCTGAGCTGTCTTTAATCTGTCTTAGATAACCTTTAATTTTTTAGTAGTGACTTCAATTAACTCAACGTTGTCTAGCTTTCTTTTGCCCACTTTATCCCAACATAAAGGAGTTCTACACTTCCTTTCATACAAAACTTTGTATGGTTCCATTCCTATATTGGACTGATAGCTGTTGTTGTAGGTGAACTCAGCCAATGGCAGATACCGATCCCAGCTTCTTTGAAACTCTAATACACACCCTCTCAATATATCTTCTAGTGTCTGAATGATTCTCTATGACAATCGATCTGTCTGAGGGTGGAATGCAGAACTGAAATTCAACCTCGTACCCATAACTCTCTGAAGATTAGGCCAGAATCGAGATGTAAAACGAGGATCTCGATCTGACACAATTGTCATAGGTATACCATGCAAGCTTACAATATCTACCACATACAATCTTGCTACCTTTTCAATCGGATACTTAATTATGATGGGTAGAAAGTGTGCAGACTCAGTCAACCTATCTATAATCACCTATATTGCATCATGTCCAGCTTAAGTATATGGCAGTTCTATCATAAAATCCATGGTGATATATTCCCATTTTCACTCTGGTATGGGTAAATATTGAAGTGTTCCTGCTGGCTTCTGGTGTTCATCTTTAACTTGCTAACATGACATACATATGACAATAAATTCTGTAATGTCTTTCTTCATTCCAAACCACCAATAGCTCTTTTTGATGGTTCTGTAAATTTTGTGCTATCAGGATGCATTGCAAAAGTTGAACAATGAGCTTCTTTTAGGATAGCATGTCTTAATTCATCATCTGAGGGTACACATACCCTACCTCTCAATGTTAAGACCCTATTTTAAGATATGTAGAAGTCTTCAGCGTTACCATTCATAATTCTCTGATAAGTTTTCATTAACTCTGGATCCTGCATTTGCCTTTCTTTTATCTATTCTCGTAGAGTCGATCTCATAATAAAATTGGCTAACATCAAGCCATCTTAACTGCACTTTAATATCACTCACAGGTTCTTCAATTCTAGTAACAATGGAAGGTATGCTGGCCGAACATACGCCACTGTTATTGAAGATTTTCTGCTTAAGGCGTCTGCTACCACATTGGCTTTCCTTGGATGATAATCAATCACCAAATCATAATCTTTAATCAGTTCAAGCCATCTTCTCTGCCTCAAGTTCAGTTCCTTATGAGTGAGCAAATACTTTAGACTCTGATGGTCAGTGAAAATCTGACACCTCTCTCCATACAAGTAATGTCTCCAAATTTTTATGGAAAAACCAACAGTAGCTAGCTCTAAATCATGGGTCAGGTAATTCTCCTTATGCTTCTTAAGCTGGTTGGAAGCATAGGCAATTACCTTCCCATTTTACATTAAAACACAACCCATCCCTTATTTGTAGGCATCACTAAATACTACATATCCTTCTCTAGGAATAGGTAGTGTTAACACCGGAGCTGAGGTGAGACAGTTTTTCAATTCTTGAAAATACTGCTCATATTTCTCATCCTATTCAAACTTAATATCCTTTCTCATTAAACATATTAATGAGGCAGCTTTAAGAGAAAAACTCTTAACAAACTTTCTGTAGTAACCTGCCAATCCTAGGAAACTTCTAATCTCAGCAACAATCTTCAGTCTCTCATACTACACAATGGCTTCAACTTTATGAGGATCGACAAAAATTCCTTTCTTTGAGACTACATGTTCTAAGAATACCACTTCCCAAAGCTAAAACTCATATTTTGAAAACTTCGCATACAACCTTCTTTTTTTCAGTGTCTATAGTACAATCTACAGATGCTGAGCATGTTCCTTTTTGGTCTTCAAGTAAACTAGAATATCATCAATGAAGACAACCACAAATTTATCAAGATAAGGTGGAATACTCGATTCATGAGATCTATGAATGCAGCTAGGGTATTAGTTAACCCAAACGGTATTACAAAGAACTCATAATGATCGTAGCGTGTTTGAAAGGCTGTCTTGGCTACATCGCTCTCTTTAATCCGTAACTGATAATATCCTGATCTCAAGTCAATCTTCAAAAATACACTCGTTCTTTGCAAATGATCAAACAAGTTGCCGATCCTGGGCAGTGGGTATTTATTTTGTATAGTGACTTGATTTAATTGTCGATAATCTATACATAACAGTAGAGTCCGATCTTTTTTCTTAATAAACAACACCAGCAAATCCCAAGGTGACATACTCGACCTGACAAAACCCTTATCAACTAGCTCTTGAAGCTGTACTTTCAATTTTTTGAGCTCAGTTGGAGCCATTCGATAAGGTGGCAACGATGTCAAAATAGTGCCTGATACCAAATCAATGCTGAAGTCGAACTATTGTTTTGGTGGCATCGCTGGTAATTCATCTGGAAACACATATGGGAACTCTCTCACTACTGAAACTTGATCAATGGAATACCCGGAGGCATTAATATCAACAACATGTGCCAAAAATTCTTGGCACCTTTTCTTCGTAAATCTTTGGGCTTCTAAAGCACAAATTAAACTACTAGACAAAATATTTCGCTCACCTATAAAAACAACCTCTGATCCCCTGGGTCCTCTGAATACTACTTGCTTAACAAAGTAATCCACTATTACTCTATGTTTGGATAACCAATTCATCCCTAGTATTGCATCGATATCCTCCATTCTCAAAAGAATCAAGTCCACTGTCAACTCAACTTCATTTATAATTATCGCACAATCTCTAAACACAGTCTTTCTCAATAACTTCTGGTCTAGAGGGGTATGCACTATAATCTCTTGATCTAGGGGTGACAATGCAATACTAGCATGAGGAGCTAAAGTAGTATTAACAAATGATCTACTAGAACTCGGATCTATCAACACGTATGTAGGTTGGTTGAAAATAGTAACTAGACCAGTTACCATATCAGGGTTAGTCTGTGCCTGCTCCTAGTTCAAAGCGAATACCCTGGTCTAGACTCTATCTCGAGTTTTTTGAGTATCACAGGATGTCGTGGATCAACTACCCATTCCTGACCTTCCACCAGTAATAGTTGCTGCCTTCTCAACTGGTGGCTGCTGGTGATATGAATAATGCCAACTTGTCTGACCACCTGTCTTCATTCTGCCTAACTTAGGATAAAATCTCCTTATGTGTCCTGTCTCCTCATAATGGTAGTATACTGACAATTGAGGACACGCCTGCAATGAATACACCTGTCCACTCTCTGATCCTATCTTAAGCTCTGGGTATGTCCCTAAGCTGATTACCTGAATCTTGAGGGTCCTTGACCTTGAGAAGAATGTGAAGAAATACTAGTGGGGCTTATAGCAAAGGCACCACTGGATGAACCACTACTATAACTCTTATTAGATGGAGAGCCAACTTGTATACTCAAATCTCTCCTCTTCTGAAACTGACTCCTCAATCTTCTCTCTCCTACCAACTTTCAGCTCAAAGGGCCATCTAAATCATTTCTTTGTACCCCTAGTTTCCTGACACTGACATCTTCTCACATATTTCAAAATTTAAGCCTTCCTCGAACTTGGCATATAAGCTCTCTTCATTGAAAAATTCTGGCACAAACTCAACTAACTCTCTCAGTTAGGTTTCTTATTCTGTCACTGTCTTACCAATCTGTCTTAGTTAGAGAAACTCTTGCTTCTTCTAATTATAGTGGAAAGGATTGTAGTACTGATCTCGAAATTCTTACACAAAGTCATTCCAAGTTAACTTTGCTGAAACTCTAGCTTGCATATTTTCCCACCATGTAACTGCATTACCTTCCAACAATTTGACAGCTACCTTCAATTTATGCCTATCCTCTAGCTCCATATCATTTAGGTCACCTTCCAACTTCTTAAACCATTGATTGGCTTTTATCGCATCTGTAGTACCTCTAAAAGGCACACTTCCCAACTATCAAACCTCTTTAATAATCTTAGATAATTTTGGAACTGATTCGGATGCTTCTGAGACTTGGGTATTCTAATACGCCATAAAGGCATCCAATGCTTCAGGAGTCATGGTAGGAGATATTCCCATGTCTGGTTGTTGGTATTGAGGCAGAGGAGGTTCATGTTGTTCCTCGGGTTTTGACTGAGGTATATACGATGTAGCCTCTTCTTCAGTATCGGGGCACAATCTCTCTTCGTGGTCTACCACGACCTCGCCTAGGTCTTGAAGACATTATCACTATGAAAGAACACGGAATTCCAATACATACATATAGCATGGTGGTGGTACTTCTTATGACTCGATTCACCTAGTCCACTGAAAATTTTTCAAAAATTATAAAATCATGAAGGTTCTATGGCCTAATCATGTATCAAATGTAAGTTTTTGGTTCAAAAACCCTAGGATAAAATCATGAAAAACAAAAGTTTTCTTAGTGAATTACCTTAGGGTTTTAGGTAGGCAACTTGCAAGTTTTTTTTTTTATGAAGACAAGAGCCAAAACTATGACTTCTCTTCACTTGACACCATCCTCTTCCTTCTCCTGTTAAGAAATCGAAACTATACATGCAGCAAAAGAATAAAGTTTTTTCGATTTGCTCATAGGACCTATGCGATAAACTATTATTTTAAAGTTATGAATCTGAATATTCATACCTTTTGAGCAATTTGATAATAAAGAGCCATAGAACGCAAATGAACTCTATGTCTCTACGGTATCCACACAACTGAGAAGATTAGAAACTATGCTAGCTCTTGTTCGTATAACTGTGTGTTTTTTGTTTCTATTGCGATTTTCTTCCTCTTATAAAAACGAGAGGAGTGAAAACCTAGGCAATCACACACCCTACAACGCAAATGAAAGCTCTTTTTATATTACGTTTTAGGGTTAGGGTTTAATGACATAATAAACCCAATATTCATGTTGGGCTTGGTCTTACTATTAAGGCTCAATCATAAAGTTTAAACCAACATCCTTAGCCTAACTTTGTTAAATAGATATAGCAAAAATCCTAATCAATACAAAATTTTATGAATTAAGATAAATTCATCTCATGAATTTATACTTTCAATTTCTCAATCTAATGTGCGACCCATTAAGTTTCTGTAACATTGACAATAATACTAAAATTCTAATTTTAGCAATACAAGTCATGAGCGGTGTCTAGCAATATATCATGACTACCCAAGTTAGAGAATGTAAGTGGCTCAACATTACTTATATTCGTGATCAATGTAACCATGTATTTTAATCCTTTTGTCCTAAATATCTTAATTGAACACGAGACATAGAATGTGTCATCCCCGTAATGTTCAATTCTTTATTTCTTTGATATCTTGAGTATAATTATCTTACTAAATGATATCAATATCACATATCGATTCATTTGAGCATGACCATGCAATTTATAATCATACCCAATCAAAAGGGCCTAAAGATTCACTCCTGTTATATAGGAGGGACAAATCCTATCTTGATTAAGCAGGAGGTTCATGCTATTCCTCAGGTTTTGGTTGAGATATAAACGATATAACCTCTTCTTTGTCAGGCACTACCTCTCTTCGTGGTCTACCATGCCCTCATCTATGTGTCGAAGACATTATTGCTACAAAAGAGCACGGAATTCAATTGCATGCATTTAATATGGTGGTGATGCTTCCTATGACCCGACTCATCTAGTCCACTCAAAAACTTTCAAAAACCATAAAATCATATACAGGATTTCAAGAGACAGTTTGAAAATCAAGCTTAGGTGTTTCCAAAACCGTTTTAAAATCAAAAGCTCTGATACCACTAAAGTTGTCATGCCTTAACCCGTGGTTCCCACACGTGATAACCGCCACAGACTTCCTAAGATGTATCCAATCACCAGTACATACCCTATGAGCCTATAAGGCCTTTACAGAAACCTGTATCAATCATAAATTAAACACTTCCAATATAGTTTTCAACCAAACACCCAAACTCCATATATTTTCATAATGAACCACAAACACTTCGAAATATGTATATAAATAAGTCCATAAAATATTTATCATGATATAAATCTGTGGGAATCAATCTATCCCAAATAAATCCAAAGAGTTCTTACAAATTCTTTTATAATTCATAAAAAGATTCATAAATAAAATAAAACAAACAGCAGCTCTAGTGGACTACGAATCATGTATGGTGAGTCGACATAGCGTATACCTAACGCTCTCAATACCTGGAGCGATCACCACCTAATTAAAGCACGTATTCTCTCATTTATCCTAAACTGGAGAGGGAGCGAGGATGAGTATACGGGAGTATACTCAATGAGTGAACTAAACACACACACACACACACACACACATATATATATATATATAATCACAGGTTGCTTAACCCATAGGTAGGAAAACCTATCTCAAACACAGTATAAAATAATTAAATTCTAAGAAGTCCTTTTTATTTTGAAAACTTCTAAATATAAGTCATAAATCATTGGGCTGACTCCCATTCTTGGCGACTACCCTGGCCCTAAGTATCCCAAGACCGTCAGTGGGTTTTATATGCAGATAAAATATGCTATTTTATAAAAGATAATTTAAATGCAAGAAATAGAATATACATGATTTTTTAGAAAAACTTGTCTGTCATTGATGTTCTCCTCGGATTAGTCACATAGTGACATCATGCTAATCCGACTAAGACTCATAGGTGATCAAATCATCCACTCATAACCATAATACTGAACACCATACAACTTCCCCACCTGTGAAGTCTCCACACTCATCTAGGCGATCTTTAACTCCTTAGGCCGTCCCTAAGCTACACCAGTAGCTACTGTAAACAAACAAGCCCTCATAATCAATATTACCAAATACACAAAACAAACAGGTCCTCATAGTCGTCATCTCAATATATCTAAGCCCTCATGGTCGACATCATAATAAATATAACAATCTGGATCACTGGTCATATCATCAACATAAATCAATATCAAAGTATAGCATATTAAATACTGGCTCACTAGCCATCAATCATATAAAAAACATGTATACCAAAAACCAAATAAAACCATTTGGTTCTCCAGCCATAGAATAAACAAATAGGCTCAACGTTTATTGAAACATAAACATATATATATATATATATCATCAAAAATCATTTTAAAACATTGAAAATATAAAAGTGTCCATTCACTGCTTAAGGAGGGTATATACTCCATAATTTTCTTGTTTCTCAACACGTAACACAGATACCTCGCTCGCGAATAGTCGTCTAATCACAAATATCTAAATATATATATCAATATGTATTCTAAAATACGTATGAGACTCAGTTTCGTAATTTAAATATGTGAACCCTACACCCTCATCGAAATCGTAACTCTGGTTACTACTCACATCACTCATTTTCTTCAAATTACATTTATAGCTTTCTAACGACCTGCTGGATTATTCTACAATCTAACTAATATGTAAAAATCACAATTTATATGTCAAAACTATCGAAATCTACTCGGATAAACAGTAAAACACATATGAACGAAAATTGATAAAATGCAAAACAAAATATGCAAATAGGTTAGAAATGATACTACAAACCTCGTGGTATAGTTGATTTTTCTCGGTTTCGCTCGAAAGTCAAAAAACTCCAATTTTTCTTCTCGAAGCCCTAGCTCCTCTTTTCTTTCTCCGCACTTTTATAATCAAATTGATACTCTCGGGTAGTTTGACGAGCAAAATATCGATGACAGGCGATGAGAAATCAAAAATATGACAAAGGTGTGGGTGGGAGATGAAGAGACCAAAGAGAGAACGACGTGAACGAGAGAAAGAAAGGGAAAAGAGAAAGAAAGAAAGAAGCAGAAATCGTAAAATCTGGGGCCTCAACTCTCTTTTTATAGAAAAAAGAGTAAAATTATCATTTTGTCCTTAAGTTTTCTTAAGGAGAAGCTTCTAGAAACGGGCAAAATCATCATTTCGAAAAAATCCGATTGAACGAATCATGGGATTTGTTTGAATGAATCTTAATTCGATCGAATAAACTAAGTTTTGGTTGAACGAATCTGGTACTTTCAAAGTCAGAGAGCTCCCTAATTTTTCATTCGAACGTTCATGCATTCGTTCGAACGATACCATCTAATCGATCGAACAAATCATTATTAGGTTGAACAAATCTGGGACCAAAATCTTTTAGAGAGTTCCCCTGAATTTTGTTCGAATGTTTCACCATTCATTCGAACGAAATGCTCTATTCATTCAAACAAATTTCTCATTCGTTCGAACGAATCTGGATCCAAGAGTTCATTCGAATGATTCATCCTATTCGTTTAAATGAATTGCACATTTTCTCTTGAA
>JAVXUL010167448.1:0-13004 GCA_035590515.1 Trichilia minutiflora
GTCAAAAATTGGTTGATATAGTTGCAAATATGTGTATGTGTGTGTATATATATATATATAAGCGACAAAATGATAGAAAAAGTTCAAGATATTTATGAGCTATTGGCTGCCAACCCTCAACAAAATGTAATTCAAGAAAGACCAGTGGGAGTTCATGAAGTTTCAACTTAAACAAATATAGCTATATAGGTTACCAATCTTCCAAAGTAAGTCAAACTACTATTGAATCAGTAGCAATCAAATAAAGAATAATATACTAGCTAGGTAATGGTTAGGTATAGTCCTAATCAATGCCAAATGTATGACACCCCAACACCAACTTTTGAAAAGATGAACTATATGTGAACGTATGAGCGAGACCACCTAAGAATGAACCATACTCTAGCATATACAGTCCAAGGTAGAGAAATCATCCAAACTTCCCACGGATAGACCAAAATGTGCCAAGTTCATAACAATCACTAGGTTTTCAACAACAAAGACTATCTTATCAATAGCAACATCAGTTACTCTATCAGCAAATGCCAACTTAAGAAAAGAAATCATCCTTGAAGGATCTATTGCGACAATATATATATGTACCCAAGACGCTACCATAAAAAGGTTGGATATCAAGATCAACCAAGTAGTGCAGACTTATCTATAAGCATCCACAATTTGAAAGTTCAAGTGGGCTAATTGGCTAAGGTCGTAGCTATAAGGACCTAAAAAAATTGTCAAGTAATATAGAGGTCAACCTAAGAGAAGGAGACATGGTAATAACCTTAAGGAGCAAAAAAGTTCTAGAAGTTCTAATTGCTTTGCACAAAAAGAAAATTTATGAGCTAATTTCAAATGAAAAGACCACCACTAAGCAACCACAAAAAGAGAAAGAAAAACCAGAAGTTAAGGTACAACCTTATATAGTCAATGTGAAATCATAATGCCACCAATTCCATTTTTGTAGAGCTTAAAAGAATGAGGTGATGGTAAGAAATTCAAGAGATTTTTAGAGATTTTCTAGAAGTTACAAATTAACATTCCATTCGCAGAAGCATTAACCTAGATGTCATCATATTTTTTTCAAAAAAACTATCTCCAGTAAAAAGACCTTGAGGAATATGCCACTGTCATATTAACAAAGGAGTACAATTCTATCATTCAGAACAAACTACCTTCAAAACTAAAAAATCCAAGGAGTTTTACTATTTTGTGTTCAATGGGTCAAGTAGGTATTTGGAAATATTTATATGATTTAAGAGTGAGTATTAATCTAATGCTTTTATCTCTTTTTAGGAAACTCGAGATAGGAGAGTTAAAGTCAACCAGAGTATTCCTCCAATTGACAGATAGATAGATCAAATATCTACTTGGAGTAATTGAGGATGTACTAGTCAAGGTTGGTAAATTTTATTTTCTTACAGATTTTCTATTATTAAAAATAGATGAGAATATAGAAATACCAATAATTTTTGGCCGGCCATTTCTAGATATTAGGGGAGTATTAATAGGTGTACAAAAAGAAAAACTGAATTTAAGGGTGGGTACTAAGATTCAAAAATTCAATATCCTTAAAGATTTAAAATACCCTTCACTTGAGGATTCATGTGCTAGGGTAGACATCCTTGACTCAGTCATTTGCGAGACTTTTACCAAAGAGCACTTTAAGGATTCTATAGAGACATATATTACCTTCCGTTCAAAGGAGAGATAGGACATTCCTAACTTGATAGATAGTGCATTAAAACTAAAATGGTTAGGTTATCAACTGGGCTTAAATTTGAGAAGTTAAGACAAGAAAAATCGAAACAACACTTATCTACTGAGAAGCCACTCGTATTAGAATTGAAACAACTCTTAGCCCAATTAAAATCTATCTAGGTAGTTCTGAGTCACTCCCTATTATTATCTCATCTAACCTTACTACTGTAAAAGAGAATAAACTATTACGAATCTTTAAAGAATATCAAATAGCAATAGCCCGGACCATAACTGATTTTAAGATAATTAGTCATTCTTTATGTATACATCAGATTTTAATATAAGAAAATCATAAGTTGAGTGTGGGACTAAATCCTAACATGAAAGAGGTAGTAAGAGTTGAGGTTTTGAAATTATTAGATGCAGAAATCATTTATCCTATTTTTGATAGCCCTTAGGTTAGTCCAATCCAAGTAATTCCTAAGAAAAGAGGGATGATAATCATCTCTAATGAGACAAATGAATTAACACCTACTAGGACTGTTACCGATTGGGGAATGTGCATAGATTATAGGAAATTAAATCTAGCCATTAGGGAGAATCATTTTCCCTTATCTTTTATTGATTAAATGCTTGACAGGCTAATAGGTCATGTATATTACTATTTTCTAGATGGATACTGGGGATACAATCAAATCTCTATTGCCCAAAAAGATTAAGAGAAGACGACATTCATATGCCTCTATAGTTCTTTTACGTATAGACAAATGCCATTTAGACTATACAATGCACTCGTAATATTTTAGCGATATAGGATGGAAATCTTATTCGATATGGTTAAGTACATCATTAAGGTATTTATGGATGATTTTCTTATCTTTAGTTTGTCTTTCGATATTTACTTGTCAAATTTAAAACAAGTACTTTAAAAATGCAAAGAAATGAACCTCATACTTAATTAGGAGAAATGCCATTTCATAGTAATAGAGGACATTTTTCTTGACCATAAGATTTCATATAAAGGGGTTAGACTTTATAAGCCAAGGTCATTCACTGTTAATAGTCAGTGCCTGAAACATTACTATAAAGGAGAAAGAGGGAAAATCCTCTGCTCTATTCTAGTCTAGGATTAATGATCATCTTAGGCATCGTCGAGCTGATAATGTTAAATACAATATTGATTTAAAGACTACCCAACAATGGTTAGGTTAGTTAGCTTTTATTTGGATTTAGTTTATTTTTAATAATTTTGCTTTTGTGTTTTTAGTTTGCAAGTAGTCTTTATCGTGTATTCATCAATTTTTAGGGAATGTGCGAGATTCAGACTTGAATTCAAATACGTGGGCTCATCAGATAAGCATTAACAGAGAAAAAATTAAAAAGAGTCAGACTCTGAATGGAAGAGCAGCACAAAGAATACACAGGGAAAGGTTATTGTTCACGAAAAAAGAAGCAGGAAGTTGAAGGAATCAAAAGAGATAGAAGCAATCTGGTCCATAATCCAGCACCAAATCCTATGTTAGGCATTTATCAATAGCATCGAATCAGTGAAAAAGGCACCGGATCATCAAAACAAAATCTAGCGAGGAGTTCAACGAACTTACTGGCTTTGAACTCCCATTGGTTGCACTATCAACACCGGATGGAGAAGGGTCTCATCCTAAAGTAATTTTCCTTACATGAGGCCTACATTTCATTATCCTAGGCCCACCACCATGTGCGAAATTCCATGATTCTTCAAAGGCACAACATTCAATTGAGTTTAAGTTGAGTCAAATTTGTTAACAAGAGATCTGAATTTGCTGGAAAGATATTAAGAGAGACGATGATTTTTATTATTGCCTCAAACTGGTTTTTAAATACAATTATTCTCAACGTTTACAACCAAGAAAATAGAAACATAAATGACTCAAGAAACCCACGTGTTCCTCATATCATGCAACTGAAAAAAAAAATCCCATGTTTATTGGCTTGGATCATTTCAAAAACACTAGACTCGTTCAACCCATAAGATTCGTTCAACAAGGTTGAAGGATAAATGCAAATGCCGATCCGGGGAGTGAGAACCTAACTACAAGGTCAATGAAAGGGAATAAGTGGAGGCGATTATAGGACGCACGTCAGAACCATAAAAGTTCCATGTTTATTTCTCAATAATGCACAGGGTTACGTGTTTAAATCTCAATAATTCATAGAGTTACATAATAAGCACATATATAATTTATATGTTACTTACCTATATATGACCATACATGGTAGAAGACTAAAGAGACACACGGCACAATTCTATCTGTCCCCCAACCTATAAAAAGTCGAGGCAACCAGATAAAAGAGGTTTTTGAAACATTTGAATCTTAAGTTGTTATTCTGCCATTTTATTCTCTCATTTTCTCTTTCTACAATTCATATACTAGTTTGAGCATAGGAGGATTCACACCAGACAACCGACACCCCTAACATTATTTTCTTGTAGAATCATTAGCTATCCTACTAAATTAGGATGACAAATCTGCGTGATGTTTGAGTTGCTAGAAATTCAGGCATAAGTAGTTGGCCTTGAGTTTCAATCTTCTCAATCTTGGAGAAACCTGGTCTTTTAATCTTTTAAGCCTAAGCCAAGACCATCTTCTTAGACAACTTCAAATCTTTCTTGCTTTCGCCAACCATTCCTATATGAATAATATAAAAAAAGTGAAGAATATTGATTACAATACAACCCACAGAAATATAAGATACTTACTCTTTTATGTGTTTTCAATTGATTAAGAAAAGTTTTGAAAATGTGAAAGGCTATAAATCTAGCATTAGTCAACTCAGAAGCTGACAACAACTCTTTTTGATTAACAACTATCTTCACAAGCTTCCACCCTTTTCAAAGTTTCGTCGGGCAAATTGGTTTTATCTTTCCAAATATATGCAGATCCAAAAATGTTGGAGATGTACCTCTCATTAGTTGGTCCCATGCCCCACCAATATACAGCCATTTATGATTTTAGTTTTTGTCACTGTTACCCTTTATTGGATTAAAAATTCTACCTCAAGTCTGTAAATAGTATCACTCGAGATTTTTAGTAGGGTTTTTTAAGTTAAACATGCATGCAAATTCTTCTAAAGTGGGTGGGGTGTCAAAGTGTTTCATTTAGAGGACATATATTTTGATCAAAATCATCCGGCTGTTCAGGTTTAAATGGTATGGTGGAATCCTAGAAACCCAAAAAATTGAGCAAAATATGAATGAATGAGAAGTTGGTCATCAAATAAAAAAAACGACCACATCGTTAGAAAGGGTACTCGATATTTCTTTAGGTCCTGGAGCCATAAGATACATATTATCAGAAATTTGAAAAAGTTCCCTATATACTTCTAGGTCAGTATCATTTACAATTAAAGGGAAGTCGTTCACTTCATAAATGTTCTTGTTAAGAGCAACCTTCTGGATAGGATTTATTTGTTCTATGGTATCTTCTGAATTAGTGCTCTCTTCACTAGCTCCTAACCTCTCTCCGATTGGTTCCATTTAGTCTACACCTATAGAAAGGATTATTTCAGAGGCTGAAGAATGTTATTTCAGAGCTTAGGAACACAAGATGAATCTCATAAACTGGTAGTGTAATTCCTTCATAGAAAACATAGTTTAAATACAATAATGTCTTACATAATGCTTGCTAAAAATTAGGAAAACATGACCACTAACTTAACACATAACTGAAATAAAAAAACTGCTGCTTTGTGGTGACTAACTGCTGCTTTATGGTGACTTGGATCACTTGATTCATTCAACAAATTCTACATGAATGTTTTTTTCTTTTTTTTTGAAACGAAAATACTTTATAAATGTTGAATCAGTTGATATTAGAAATGTCAAATATATATAAGGAGCTTAGAAACTACCCTAATAAGAGCATCAGTGAACCAATTTTAATACCAAATTTTGATTGAAAATGATTACAAACGGAATAATTATATGCTTCTTTCTGATCTGGACTAATTTATTGAGTTATCAATTCTTCTTACTGTTGCTCATTTTCCGTCTGCATAATTGTGAACCTTTTGTTTTTGTTTTTTCTTTCAAGACTTGTATAGGATTAATGTAGTTGTTAATGTTTATTCATTCTCTGTAGTTGCAGGCTGGTTGGCTTCACGTTCTGTTGTGGGTTTTATAGCTACGGCAGTGAGGAAAATTGTAAAAACAGAAATGACAGATGCTGAGCCTATTGCAAAACCGTTTTATCCTACGGAAGTATGGTCATGGAGTGGGGTATTTCTAATTTCATTTGTTGCTACATTTCTATATCCAGCAGCCCTAGGGACAAGTGCTCGAACTTCCATTCCTTTTAATACTTGCATCTACGGTGTTAGGCTACATGGTTGGTTCAGGGTATAATTTCATTTTCCTCCTATTTTATTTTGGCAACAATCATTGTTAACAGGAAAATAAATAATAGTTTTATCTTTCGTTTTTCAATTTTTGGTTTCAGAGTAGAACAGTCTATAGGTTTATGGTTTTCTGAATCTTCTTTAAAAATCTGACCTCTTCGTCACTTTCTGGCTTCCAGATTGCCATATCCTGTGAAAGGGTTTTCCATGCAATTATTGTTTGCACAGTCTCTGCAGATTTGGCAGCAGTGGCTTTCGGCTACCTTTCGCAATCTGGGCTCGATCCAGCTCTAGGTAATTTATTAGCACTTCTAGACAAGGTATTTAAGCTTGAGAATCAGGGAAATAGGAAAACTTTTAGACAAGATTTAATGCCCTTGAAGGCATTGAAACCAGATCATCTGACATGAATGAGTTCTGTTGCCTACATAGATTGTAAATTCTTGGACAAATGCCAAAAGAATGAAAGGACTTGATCGAATGTTAAGGAAAATTAAACCAAAATAATTATCATGAAGGCATTTTATATAATACTAAGCTCAAAATTATCTTATGCTACCGTGACTGAAGAGAGTCAAAATGTAATTGGGTTTGCCAATATAAAATTTAGGGGTTGTAACAGTGACAAGAGGGATGTCCCTTATGGGATCATTACACTTTCAACTGGATTATTCTTTTCCACATGTTAGAATAAAGAAATTTAATTTAATTATCTAAAGGGAAGAAACTGTCCATGGACACAGAATCATTAAGCTTCAACCCTTTTAATTCTTTTACCCTTTTAGGAAAAAAATATATCAACATGTGAAGTTGAAATCCAATTTTGAGAATAATTTGATCTATAGATAACTTCGTTGCGGTAAATTCATGATGCCATACTAAGAGTAAAATGACTCATGGTCTTGTGAAAGATGCAGAGTGACACGCTTAATAACTGGCTATAATATTTTTGTTGAAGAATGATTCAAAGTATTTTTGAATACTAATAAAAGTTGCATTAGAATAGGTCTCTTGGGATAATGTATTTGATTTTAATAAAATAGGATAGCAGCATAATATTAGGGATTTAATATATTTTTAAATTATTTTATTATTTTTTATATGTATAAATAAGTGTGTTCAATATGAATAATATATAAAAAAAATATTCTCTTTGAAACTCTTTCTCAAAAATTCCAATAGATAAGACTTTATCGAATTATTATACTAATGATGTGGTACATCGAAAATATTTTAGATTTATCTTTAAACAATTAATCAATATTATCTTGTGGATTGATACTAATGATGTCAATTCTCAATAAAGATTAAGACTATATTTAGTGAACGATTAAATTTTACTCAATCAAAACTAATAATTATTTCATGAAAGTAATAGTTTCATCGTATCATTTTATTGTGAAAGATGGAAATAGTAAACAGTTGTCTATATAGAACATTAGACGGTAAAGAAAAGAAATAACACAAACATAAAATGCAACGTAGTACAAAATAGTGAGAATTTTTTTTTTTACAGAATTAATTATTGAATTGAGTTGAGTGAAATCAAACCGTTGATTCAATACAATTCTGTATCAGAAGACTGGACTATAATCTTAGATTAGTATAAAATAGATAAGACCTCTTATCCATCGTCTAATCAATTTGTTTTCGTTTTGATCGATTGAATTTGTAAATATTATTTCCAAAAAACTAGAATCGATTTTGAATATTAAACATATTTTCTGTTGTTTTGTAAAACAGCTTCCAAAATTTGACCAATACTTGGTTGAATAGTAGAAGATAATCATCTTCGTTTGTGTGATGGATAATAACATACAAGTCCCTATATCTTTATAATTTTACAAAAACTGTAATTACAACACATAAATTCTAAAATCTTATTGAAATAAAAACAAATTATTCTTATAATATTACTAACCTTAACCATCATTATATTACAATGTATAAATTAAACTATAATGTTTTGTGTAAATTGAGAACTATCACTTAGTCTAGTAATGTATATAGGTTTAAATTTCTCCAAAGATTTAAGGTTGTTCTCTCCTTTTGAGAATAAATATCTGGATTAGACTTCAGTTAAAATTGGTTTTGAAGATATATTTTGCACAATATGAAATATAGAAGAATTTATTAAAAAAATTTATTTTAGTTGCAAATTGTAATTTTATTTGTAAAAATATTAAAATTTTAGGAACTAAATGTTATTTTCCATGTAAAATAGAGACGACGCCTGTAGTAGAATGCAAGCGATATTAATATATTCTTAATTCCTAAACAATTTCTTTGGTACACGAAAGGAAGCTGCAACAGTTAGACATGACAATCATGACAAACTTATGCAATAATGTTGAGTGTTTTTTTATTCAAGAAATTGTACGCCATTTCTTCTAATATAAATCCCATCTCATTTATTTCTTCTCTTCTCTTCTGGCAGTAGTAAAAATGGACAATCTTCTTCCTGGTTCATACTATGAGAGCTTGAAGAGATACCGAAGAAAGAGAAAATACCAAAGAGTTTATGGTGCAACTCATGGCAAAAGGAAGCTACAGGTTTTAAGGCTTGGAGGTGGCGCTGCTGCTTCTCCTCGCAGGTTTTGTAGAGTAAGAAGAGTTCCGAAGCTGCGTTGGAAAATTATTTCGCCCATCAAGCTTTTGGCTAGGTTTCATGATGCATATGTTCGGATGATGATTAGTTTGGCGAATAAAATGGTAAATTCTAACAGCTATGGCGGGTTTCTCAGAGGGAAAAAGGTTGCCAAAAATCAACAGGTTTCGGTGATTTCTTCTAGTGAAGAAGTTGACTGCAGGTTGGTTTTGGAAATTTGTAAGAAGTTGGCTGCCTCAAGACAATTAAGCACGGAATTATAACTTGGAGAAGCACTTTGGGAAGCAAAAACCTTTTTTGTGATGCTGAAGGAACTTTAGATGTCTATTAAATGCCTTTCGTTTGCTGTGTACTGTTGAAGAAACGTCACAAGATTTTGTGAGTTATGCAAAGAACTAAAAATCTTTTTTTCGAAGAAATCGTTTTTTCTTCCCTGCTAATCTTCTTTTTCTTGCAATTTCTATTTTTTCTGTTTCTGATTCTGATTCTGATATCAGAATTTACCTTTTATTCTGTATCTCAAAGTATAAGAAAGAGGAGAGAATAAAATACATAATATAATCATAATCTATATTTACTCTCATCAGCGATGTGCGATTTAACAATTATAAAACTTATGGTTCAAAGTAAACTAAGAAGACTGCAAATTTAAAGTAAATAATGTGCAGGTCTAAAGTACTGTGGTGGCAATTGATTAACTTAAAATTTTTTCATCGGTTGAAAAAAAAGAAAAAGGATTCAAGTATAGTTAATATTACAGTTAAGGAGAAGTGTCTACAATGTGATTTATAAAAAAAATAGAAAAAAAAAAAGATATACAAATAGTGCAATAAAATTATTATAGAGAGTAGTTAAATTTTGAATACGATAAATATATTTTATAATATCAATAAATTAAAACTTGGGCAAATCAATTATTTTATTTCCATGAAAATTATTGGAGGGTTATCCTTGTTCAATTTAATAAATATTTGATCGAAGAATGAATGTGAGATTAATTAATTTTTTTTTTTACTATAGTGATGAAAAAAAAATTGCAAATATTTTTAATTAATATGTGAAACAATTCTATTAGTGTATTATTTTTTAGATTAAAGTTATGAATACCGAAAATCTAAAAGGTATATATAACTGAAGTTTTCTTACGGATTGAAGTGAAAACTCAGGATTAATTCGTTTCTTAAGGATTGAAGTCAAAGAAAGCTCATAAATTTTTCATGTTTACCCTTTCTTTGCTGACAAATTGAAAACTCGTATTCCAATTATTGACCACGAGAGTAACTTCTAAAACATGGAATTTTAGCAGTCATATCCCGTATTAAAGAAAGAAGAAGAAGAAGAATGTTGCTTTGCTTGTTAAAATAAAAATAAAAAAGAAGTTATGAAATGCTTCAGCTCCATATATCCAAACGTCTTTCTTTATTTTACTGTTTTTAGAAAAAATAATAAAAGAAGTCTTTTATTTTCCTTACATCATTTATTTCAATTTTTTATTAATAACAGAATAGGCTAAAAAAAATTGAAAATATTCAACACTTGCTTCTGCAAGAATCTTAAGCATATCTATGGCATGCCAAAATATTAATGCGAACCATCAATAAAGACAAAATTTTTTAAATAAAAAAAAAAAAGTGAATCGGGAGCATTTAGTTTTAGTATATATTAAACAGCTGGCTGATACATAAATCCAAAGGTTCATTTATTTATTCAAAACTTTGCTCGATCGCCTGGTCAGACTGACTATATTGCCCAATATGATACAAACGAGAGCTTGTAATTGTCCTATTATTCAAACGCGTATTCAGGAATTACTGCGCCGTTTCTTCTTCATTATAAATAGCCTCCATCATTTCTTCTCTTTACATCTCGCTCTGCTGCAGCAAAAGCTAGCATATATAACTATAAATTAAAATGGCGATTCTTCCTTCTGCATATTACGAGAACTTGAAGAGGTACTGGAGGAAGAGAAAATACCAGAGAATTTACCGTGCACGTACTCATGGCAAAAGGAAGCCACAGATTATAAGGCTTGGCGGTGGGAGCTTCTTCTTGTCCAAGCAGGTTTTGGAGAATAAGAAGAATTCCAAAACTGAGTTGGAAAATTATTTCACCTATCAAACTTTTTTCTAAGTTTCATGATGCTTATGTTGGGATGATGATTTCTTTGGCAAACAAAATGGCAAATTCTAACATTAACGGAGGATTTCTAAAAGGAAGAAAGGTTGCTAAGAGTCGACAGGTTTCGTTGGTTTCTTCTGGGGAAGAAGTTGACTGCAGGTTGGTTTTAGAAATCTATAAGAAGTTGGCAGCTTCACGACAATTAAGAACTGAGTTATAAATTGGAAAAGCAATAATTTTTTTGTGTGAATTGTGATATGTGTAGTCTTTGAGTTGAGGGAAAATTAGATATCATTCATTGCCTTGCGTTTGTTGTGTAATATTTATTGTCGAAGAACTTCACAAACAGTTTGTGAGTTGTGCTAAGAATTGTAAAGGGTGTATGGCATTTAAATGTACAACATATATATGGGAAGAAATCTTTTTTTTCCCCTAGCCTGCCTTGCTTATCTTCTTTCCTATCACAACAAGTTAGAAGGAGAGAAATAAGATTGATCCTACATTTCAGAGATTAAATGAGCAATATTGCGCGTTTTCTTCACAGGCTCTCACAGCAGGTTTTCTTGTAAGTCTATTTTATAATTCAAAATATATCCTTCTTAGAAGAATCTGAAAATTATATATAACTTACCTCTTACTCACTTTGGCTAGCAATGTACGAGATGTAACAAATAAACAAGAAAAGTATTGATACGGGTTTTAATTTAAGTTTAAAGTAACCAAAAAGATTGCAAATTTAATGTTAAAAAAGTGTGCAAGTTCCGAGTCATGTGGTGTTAATTGATTAACTGGAGATTTTTTAAATAAGTCAAAGAAAATAAACCTAAATCTAGTTCATATTAAAATTAGGGATAATGTCTATAATGTGATTTATAAAAATAAAAAAATAAAATAATCGAAAATAAATTGGTTGCAATAAAACTATTATCAGGATTAGTTAGGCTGTATAATGATTAAGATCATTTTTTTTTTCGATTTCAATAAAAATTATAGATAAGTAAATCATTTTAATTTCTTGAAAATTAATGGGGACACAAGTGAAATTAAGTAAAATATTTTAGTTTAAGATGACGAATAAAAAGAACATTAAGCATGCTTATGACTAATATGTGAAATAATCCAACTAAAATATTTTTTTTGAAATATTTTATATTAAAGTGATGAATATAACAAACATTAGACATGTTTATAAATAATACATAAAATTAACAAGGTGTTTTCAAAAAAATTTTAAAGATTAAATTGAAATTATATACCTAAAAATAGAAAAATTAATGAGCAAAAAAACCTACCAAAATTTTCATGCTGGCAAATTGAAAACCATGTTAATAACTTCCACCGCATGGAATTTTAGTAGTCAAATCCAATATGAAGGGGGAAAAAAAGGAGAAAATGTTGCTTTGCTTGACAAAATAAAGATAAGAAGATTTTAATCAATCGAACTCCATATATCCAGATGTCTTTCTTTACTTTTACTACTGTATATTGTATTTTCTTCACATCATTTGTTTTAAAATTTTAATAATGACAGAGTCGTCTGCAAGAATCTTAAGTATATCTATCACATACCAAAATATTAAAATCCAAAATTATTTCTAAATAAAAATAAAGGTGAGCATGTTGTATTAAACCCACGGCCGTTGTTCATTTATCTATTCCAAACGTTGCTCGATCGGCTGGTCAGACTAACTATATTGACCAATAGGATACCAATGAGAGCTTATAGTTGTCTTATTACTCAAAAGCGTATTAAATAATTTCTGTGCGGTTGCTTTTTCTTTGTAAATAACCTCTCTCAGTTATTCTCTTTGCACACACTTCTCTCGCTGTTGCAGCAAAAACTAGCACTAAAGAAACAAAAATGACGATTCTTCCCTCTGCAAATTACGAGAGCTTGAAGAGATACTGGAGGAAGAGAAAATACCAGAGAATCTACGGTGCAAGTACTCATGGCAAAAGGAAGCTATAGATTATAAGGCTCGGTGGTGGAGCTTCTTCTCCGAGTAGGTTTTGGAGAACAAGAAGAATTCCGAAACTGCGTTGGAAAATTATTTCACCCATCCAACTTTTTTCTAAGTTTCATGATACTTATGTTGGGATTGTTATTTCTTTGGCAAACCCAAAAAAAAAAAAACTATGGAAACTGATGGAAGAAAATTATGATGTGCATAGCCAAGATCATGATTTGATGGAAGAAAATTATGATGTGCATAGCCAAGAT
>JAVXUL010167459.1:0-13004 GCA_035590515.1 Trichilia minutiflora
ACTACAGGGAGTTCGACTTATGTTATTACAGAATATCCGACCCTCATTGGGTCTTATCTACACTTGAGGAATTTTGAAGGACCGGATTCGCCTCTGCTTTCTTCAGTCGCATCAAGGTGAAAAACGTTCTCCTTCTCAATTCCCTTATGTCATTCTGCTCATTCCACCGAGCCTCTGCTGCATCATTTTCATCTCCAAAATCACCTTCAGCCAGAGAGAAATAACAGTGAAACTAGTGGGTGAGCTTGGGAATGGACCCACAACAGCAGCTGCACTTAGAGAAATTATTATATTCGACGGAGCTGACCAGGAAAATTAAGAGGAAAACCCCTATATATCCGAGCACTCCCCGACTGATCACTACTCCCCAAATTCCACTTGTTATGTGCATATGTTTGGCACGATTATCTGTGAGATTGACCATCCTTCCAATAAGGATCGCCATGAAGGGGTTAGGATAAAACTCCAGAGATACTGGGATTCTTCAACTAGAAACGAGAGATTCATCAGTCGAACAAAGACAGGAAGAACATCAGAATAAAAGAAGTAGAATGAGTATCTTGAGAAGTCTGAAAAGAGTATTTGACAGTAGATTTCACGAATTTGCTTGAAGAAGGGGAGATATTTATAGGTAAAGTCCAGGACACTTCAATCGTCGGTTTTGATCAGACGGGCCAGAAAATACCACGCCACCCGAAGATGGAACGCCAAGAGTCAACTCTCTTCGAAATTCAAGTAAGGTGAGACCCACCCCGACATATAATTATGATGGCCCGGATACCGTGTATTCCCGAATTGGCTTCGCAATGGAGAGGGGACACGTGTGGGACGATTGCGTTCCCAAGAAGATAATAGAGACGTAGCGTCAGTCACGTCAGTCGAGCAGAGACTGTATAATTTTTAATTAAATTAATTATTTAATTAAAAACTGGGGGACTTAGTGTTGGGAGATTTTACTGAGGCCCAGCCCAGTGATCCAGGCCCATCTCCACGCCCTTGTCCAAGGCCCAACAAGCACATGTGTCCAGCATACTCCCTTCCGAAAAGCTACTCATGTCAGCGAGAATGTAGCCGAATCACCTCGGGCACTCTGCCCAGATCCACCAGTCGAGAGCTCTTCTTCGAAGTTATTTGCTGCCAACTTGCATTCGGGTCAGAGCCTTCAGCAACATATACCCTCAGAGTCGGGGGGTCGGATCAATGACTTACTGTGCAACAATACAGATATGCAGACACTCGGGGTATACTAGTCCCCATCCCTCCATCTTATGGCTACACCGAGGCTATAATCTGTCGCATAAAGATCTCCCGAGAGCCAGGGAATTTCAATCTCGGGGGAGTTGGAAGCTTCACTCGGAGGTATGAATATTCGGGGGCTCGGGGATGATGTGGCAAGGAACAATGTCATAATTCCCCATACCCTCTGATTTTGCAACAGATTACCCTGAGCACGTCAACCATGCAGCAACACGTGTCCAAGGATACGCACCCCTAGACTGTCCATATACAGCATCCAAAAATCAAGAGAAAGACATTTATTCACAGGTAGAGAGGGATTTCGATTCAATTCGATTCGAAAGATTTTGGAGATGGTTACACACAACCAGATTTTCTCGAGAATACTGAAAAACACTCACTGTGAGACATTCTCTCAACTTTTTAGTGCATTTAGGCATCATTCTTAGGAATAGAATGTTCTATGCCATTCATGCTCTTCATACATTCTTGTCTGCTTGCATGCACACTTATTGCACACATAAAATGTAACCCTCTGTGATTTAAGTATTAGAGAGTTTTTACCAGAAAACCGATTTTATCTTTAAGATGCTCCGTGTATTTTACAATTTCAAGCTCAAAGACGAGAAGATAAATTTATTGATATTGAGGACTATAAACGAGGTCGATTCCTTGCATGAACAATATATATTAAGCAACGGTCTTCTATTCTTCCTAGTATTTTATTAATTTATGAAAATGGCCAATTTTGAGGTCAACATTTGGATGTTCACGAGTTGGAAGTGGCAATCTTGTAACCTTTTCTTGGTCTTGATCTCGTGACATGGACTTTGGACCTACACCCACGTGCGTGACATTTTTATAATGCAAATAATTACCCCCCGCGAGGACGACAAACAGATCACGACTGGTTCCGAGTTTTTGATTATTTTCTATGTTTACTAATAAAGTAATAATTCTTAAATCTTATTTTTAATTGAAAAATGATTGAGGGCAGATTCGAAATTGAGATCCCTTGTTATTTATTTAATTTAGTATTAAGAATTAAAATTTTCTATTGGATTGGATTAATAGAATAGAATATTTGTTTCATTTTTTTAAAATAATTATAATCTTTTGAATTAATTTTTATTTGAGACAAGCATCCTTCTTAATTTATTATTCATAATTCTCATAAAGTATACAATATTTTTAAAATTGTAGGATAATTTTATATTATGTGTATTTTCTTTTTGGCTTGCAAGGGGGCAGGTGGTGGGAGTGGTCTGGTATCCGGGTAGAATCTAAGTGATCTTTAGTTTTTAAGTTTGAATTTTTACTTCAAAATTTTTTTTTATTAAAATGTTAAGAGAGTTAAGTTAGAGATTTTATCCTATACTTAGTACTATCACGTATAATCTTTGTATACGTATATTATAATTAATGATAACTGTTAGATGATTTACGAGGTTATGTTTTTAAGAGGAGGATTTATTTTATATTTAATACTATCACAAGTAGTCTTTATGATTAACAATAACTATTATGTGATTTATAACGTTTTATCTTTAATAGGTATATCAATTTTATATTTAATTTAATATTTTAATAATAATATTAAATAATTTGTAAAATCTTATTATTTAAGAGGTATGTTAATTCTATATTCAACTGAATACTTTAATAATTATTGAATATAAGAGTTTTTTTTATATAAAAAAAATTAAGATAATTAATATTAAATTTGTAGATAACCACAAAATACAACAAATATCTAATAATGGACGTTGTCTTGGATTAGAAGTCAACTTTGTGTGGTGGTTATAAATAATATTATTGGTGTCGCGGTTTCTTGGAATTTTCCTTGGAGTCATCGTGCTATTAATTAAACAGATACAGATATAACAAAGTCATCTTTAATCAGATATTTTATATTTTGTTATGGTATGTTGAAAGGTTATTCACTTCTTGATGATAATTCTAACATTTATTTTTTTAATTTATTAAAATAATATTAAATTTTTTTTTATACAAATTAACGGAACATAATAATATTAATTATTACTTAATTAATTACATTAATTATATTTATTTTATATTTTAATTAACTAATGTTATTATATCATTGCAGCGCCTCAAGTGCCACAATGGTCCAACATAATGATACGGAAATGCCTTTGTTTTGATTCATTTTAATTGATTTTTTCAACTAATCTATTCAGGCATTTCTTCAAACATCTTTAATATATAATTAAATTTATTTAAAAAATTTTTTTTGCTCAAAAATCAAATTCTTTTACAAAATATTAGAATTACAAACATCTATAATAAAATAAAAACAATATTTTCTTCATTAAAATGAAAGATTAACCAAAAGATTGAATAAAAATCTAATATTCACAATTTTTTTAAAATAATCCTGAGATCAACCAAAAAACACCACTTGTTAATTGAAAATGAGATAAATTTGAGTTGGGTATCAAAAAATGCCTCACAAATATCAGCGACGGATTGCGTGGGGAAAAATGTTGACAATCTTCTCTTCTTGTTTTTTTCTCTTATTCTCCTTCACGTTTCTTTCCTTTGGAATAAAATAAATTGCAAAAAATAAATTAAAAATGTGAAATACTATAGGATAAATATGGAATTATTTTGAATTGATATGATTAAAATAATAAAATGATCATTAGTAATAGTCATAAACTAAAAATTTTCAAATATTAATTGCTTGAAATTGAAAATCAGGCTTGGGTTTTGGTCCTTTCTCTGCCATCAGGGCCCACCTGTATATGGGCTTGTTATTGGATTGGTTCGTTGATGCCATATTTTTAACAGATGCTTCTACGTGCTATGTTTAGCATGGCTATTTGCTATCAACAGTTGAAAATATATGAAATAAATTTTATGTTTGTCCATTCAATTAGAATTTAAATTTATCCCAATTTATAAGTAAAATAATTTCTATCTCTACTAATCGTAGATTTGTTTTGGAAATTCATTTTTCGTTTACTTCACGTACTTATTGCTTGCTTCCATCCTTGAATCGAACAACTTTTCTCTGTTAGGAATTATAAATGTTTTGAATATTGATTGTCAATCTTCAAAAGCGATGGAAGATATATTTAGAACTCGAATGGTCGTTTTGAATAAGTTTGATATAAGATTAAGTGGTAATGGAAGAGATTTCAAAATGAATGAGATTCTTTTTTATTTTTTTGAGGAATTTACTCAGTTCTATTACCATTTGGCTTCATGTCCACGAGTGATGGACTTCACTTTAGCTAGAGCCCAACTGGGAAAATCATCCGTCATCTACATGCTGACGAAATCACAGCATGTTATCTCAACGGATGGGATTCAATCATTACCTCTTATTTTCATAAAAGAATCCCATTGGGCTATTCCCTTGAAATAAGAGAGAGGATTTAAGATTGTACTGCTATAATAATAATAATAATAATAATAATAATAAATATTTTATTTAGGTATTTTTATCAAAGTTTAGTTCAAAGGTCTAATCCATCATATTGACTTAAGTTTTTTTGCCAATCCTTAATTATGACGACGTTCCGATACCCTCGTTAACAGTGATGAGAAATCATAGAATCTATACTAAATTAATCATCCGAGACTGAGAGTTCGGAGAATCTTTTTTAATGTACGCTGCCAACACATATTCAGAGAAAATATCTTCATATATCTACCCCGAGACAAGGTCTCAGTAGATGAAATATCCATCATCTACATGCTGACGAAATCACAGCATATTATCTCAACGGATTGGATTCAATCAATACCTCTTATTTTCATAAAAGATGGAATTAGGTTATTCCCTTGAAATAAGAGAGAGGATTTAAGATTGTACTGCTATAATAATAATAATAATAATAATAATAATAATAATAATAATAATAATAAATTAAAATAAATATTTTGTTTGGGTATTTTTATCAAAGTTTAGTTCAAAGGTCTAAGCCATCACACAGACTTAAGTTTTTTTGCCAACCCTTAATTACGACGGCGTTCCGAGACCTTTGTTAACAGTGATGAGAAATCATGGAATCAATCCTAAATCAATCATCTGAGACTGAGAGTTCAGAGAGTCTTTTTTAACGTACGCTGTCAACACATATCAGAGAAAATATCTTCAGGTATCTAACGAGACCTTCTCTCGGAGTACTTGTATCCACACCTATTATATGTAGAAGTGGAGCCTCGAGATCACTCAGAGTATTCATTCCTCACTAACTGAATATAAAACCGGAGTCTCGAAAGCATGCATAAAGACCGCAGCATCTACAACACTAATATATGATGTCATCAAAGATTTAATATGTTTCAACTGGGCAACATGACATAGAGTCTCGGGGGATCAAGCATCCGACCCTATGGTCTTCCAGAATATTCTCAAATACATATGACGCAGTACAACCTTCACAGTTATCACACCCCACGATTCCCGCGATAACCTTTTATAACACGCCACTCAGAGAACGACACGTGTCAATAGATTATAAAATTCATGATTATTTCATAACAGAATCCAGGAACAATGGGGAGGTACATAACATTTTATAAAGAATATTCACACACCAAAAAGGTGGATTTTCGAGAACAGAAATTTTTAACTAAACTTTTGATATATAAAGAAAATATATATACACAAAAAAGAGGATCTGAGTTGTTTTTTTCCTTCTGCTCTCATCACCTTCATACACAAGTAAAACCTTTCTAACTTAAGTATCGAAGGGTTTTCGCCGGAAAACTGGCTTTACCCCTGAGTTTTTCATTGTTTTGCAGAGAGAAAGATTAACTCTCAAGGAAGATGACAACCTGGTGCTAAAGGTTGAAGATAGATAATTTTTTGCATCAATATTTGACGCCGTCTGTAGGAAATACTGAACAAAAAGCTAATAATCAACCAACTCTATTGAAGATGATCAACACTAGAGGGTACTCAACTAGGAGATATTTAACGGAATGAAGGCAACTAGATAGAGAGTCCATGGATGCTACTGCTGTAGCAGAAGAAGCTTATAACACCTTGCATGAGATTCCAAAGCATGAAAGCTCTAGATCTCATGCTGGTGAAGCTATTACTCATAGATCGCATAATATGAGAGAAGCTGATGAAACGACCTGTTTGTTACAGCTATTGCAAGATAGCGAATAACAGCATGCAGAGAAGGATCAGCAAATCCAAACGTTGATCAAGGAAATGACCAAAATGAAGAAAATGATGTAAACGAGTATGGTAGATATAAAAGTGCCTAGTGATACTGTGGAAAGTAGCATTCTCCGACCAGAAGCGATGACAAAGAATGATGAAGGGGTAAGGTAAAGAATCCCAGTTAAAAAATACACAATTATCGAAAAAGAAAAGAATAAAGCTATTGAAGGGCCTTATTCGAAGAAGATGGGAGGAAAAGGTGAGAATATACCCTCTCGTGTTCGTGAGAGGCGTTTTCATGAGTCTACAAGGGCGTCCCAGAGTCTAGAAATAACCTATGAAAAATCTAAAGAAAATAGTTTGCTACCTTTTGATATGAGAGTTGTTTTGGAATAGAGGCGAAGGAGAAAACAAGAAGCTCTCAGACATTGATATTCGTGTCAAGAGGAAGACTGGGGAACTGTCACTAAAGAAAAAGATGTAGAAGCCTTGACGAGAAAGCTTATGGATGAGATGAACAGTAAGAGGATGCGTCCTTGAGGCGAGTTAACTAAATCTATTTAATAAATCGGGTCATACTCAAAGTCACCCTTGACACCCAAACTTTGCCTCGGAAGTTCAAGATGCCCCAGATTATCCCATTTTTTGGAAAGACAGATCCATCATTATACATGAATTTTTTTTATGAAATGATGCTTGTCCAGGGTTTGAAGGAAGATCAGATGTGTCGTTTATTCCCACTGACCCTAGAAGGATAAGAAAGGAAGTGGTTTATGGGTTTGACTCTAGGAAGCATCCGAGATTTCAGACAATTGTATGATATTTTTACCATGGAGTTTAGAGGGGTAGTTTTTAATACTAAAACTCCGAGTTCTTTGTTGTTACTTAAACAAGGAAATGGTGAAAGTTTTAGGAGTTTTGCCAGGAGATACCACGAGGAAGTACTTGATCTGGGAGCTTTCCATCACCCTTTGGTGTTTGAAGGGTTAAAAATAGGACTAAAGATAGATAAGCATTGGTACTCTATATGCAAGTCCTCGATGAATACATAAAAGGCATCTCGGAAGAAATTATTTGATGATATTAAAGTCGAGAATCAAGTAATATTGAAATAAAGGAGAAAAAATTGGTAGGAGCTCCCCTGAGAGACAACAATCGGTTTAAGAAGCCTGAGAATAAGAAATGGAAGAATGACAAGAGGAAGTTTTCTGATGTGAATCTGAGGAAAGACAGAGGCCTCGAATATTATCGAAATGACAGATGCAGAGAGGAACCCTATACTAGGGAGAGAAGGTCATCTCGAAGAGATGATCCGAGACGAATAGCTCAGATATAAGAAAAACGAAAATTAACTCCTTTGAATGCCTCTTTGTCTCGGATTTTGGAGAAAGGAAAGAGGAGGCAAACCCTATTATTAGATCCCCGTCTAATCTGAGTCAAGCCAATCGGTGAAGCAAAAAACAAGTTCTGCGAGTTCCATCAAGATGTGGGATATTTAACTGACGATTGCTATAATTTGTAGAACCAGACTGAAATTTTCATCAAGAATAATTACCTGATTGAATTTGCGATTCAGAACGATGAGGGAGCCCAAAGCCTGAGGTAGGCCCAAAGACATAATCATGCAATGGTAATTACAGGAGGACTTACGTTGATGGAAAATTCGAATAATTCTTGAAAGAACTATTCTCAATATTCTCTTTTGAATACAAATATTGAACCACATATGATGAATGTGCGGGCAGAGAAGAGACCAAAGGTGACTCCAAATATGACCTTAGTGCCAATAATGTTCACAGATTAAGATGAATGTGGAGTCCACTATCCACATAATGATGCTTTGGTGGTTACATTAATGGTGAAAACTTTACATATCGAAAGAATACTGGTTGATATAGGAAGTTTCACCGATATTATTTTTGAGAAAACTTAGATTCCTTGGGGATTGAAGATCTCAGATTGAGACCCACCGAGATCGATTTGCATAGGTTCGGGGAGTCATGCATATATTTCCTAGGAACAGTTTAGTTGCCAATAACAATAAGGGACAAACCATATTAGAAGACCACTATAGTAGAATTCCAAGTCATAGATCTTAAGCTGCCGTATTCTATGATCTTGGGGAGACCATTTCTCCGGTCTACAAAAGCAGTAGAAAGTGTCCACTACCTGAAGTTAAAGTTTAGAACGGATGATAGATTAGGGATAGTGAGAGAGAATCAAAGGGAGGTCCGATCCTGCTTTGCTAATGCTTTAAGGAGTTCCTACTGCATTCATAAACGACTATTGAAAGAAACTGTTGTCGAAAATACAAAGAATGATTAGCAGGAAGATCCATGGGAAGATATGGATAGAAAGATGACTCAATCTCAAAATTTATCATCGGTCGAGCCAATAGAGGAGATAGAATCAGTCATGGTGGATGACAAACGACTCGAGAGAATTATAAAAATCTGGTCAAGACTGATCCCCGAGCAGAAAGCTTCATTGATCGAAGTGTTAAGGCAAAACACTGATGTTTTTGATTAGTCACACGATAACATGTCTGGAGTCAGTAGTCAGGTTATTACTCACTATTAATGGTGAATCCAACATTTAAGCCGGTAGCTCAAAAGAGGCGAACATTCAGCGTCGAGAGGAGGGAGGCTATCAAAATGGAAGTGGACAAACTTTTGAAGGTAGGTTTTATCAGAGAAGTCCAATATCCAGAGTGGATTGCAAATGTGATGATGGTGAGAAAGGCCAACGAAAAGTGGAGAATATGTTGAGACTTCACTAATTTGAATAAAGCTTGTCCTAAAGATAGTTTTTTTCTGTCCAAGATTGATCAATTGGTAGATGCCCTGGCGGGGCATGAGCTTCTTAGCTTTATGGATGCCTTTTTAGGGTATAACCAAATCCAAATGTATGAATCTGATCAAGATAAAACTATCTTTGCGATTGACCAAGGGCTGTATTGTTACACAGTCATGCCCTTTGGGTTAAAGAATGCTAGGGCAACATTCCAGAGATTGGTTAATAAGATTTTTAAACCTTTGATCATGACAACTATAGAAGTTTATATTGATGACATGATCACAAAATCTGTCAAGGCCTCGGACCAAGCTAAACATTTGGAGGAAACCTTCTCGTACTTAAGAAGGTATAACATAAAGTTAAATCCCAAGAAATGTTCGTTTGGAGTTGCAGGTGAAAAGTTTCTTGGGTAAATGGTCAGTGAACGAGGCATTAAGACGAATCCACAAAAGGTTCAGACAATTCTAGATCTAAAGCTCCCACCTACAATTAAAGAGTTACAAAGTTTGATGGGGAGGTTGGCAGCTCTGAGCCAATTTATCTCGAAGGCTATCGATAAATGTTTTCCTTTATATCAGATAATGAGAAAGGGATAAAAACTGGAGTGGAATGAGAGATGTGATGAAAACTTCCGAGAGTTCAAAGAATATTTAGCTCATGTTTCACAATTGGTAAGCCCTAAGAAAGGAGATATTTTGCAGTTATATCTGACAATCAGCGAGCACTCAGTAAGCTCTGTACTTGTAAAAGAAGATGAAGGAAAAGTGCTGAGACCAGTTTATTACACTAGTAAATCCTTGTTGGATGCCGAGATCAGATACACTCCAGTAGAAAAACTTGTTCTCTCGTTTGTTACTGTAGCCAGAAAACTATGTTCGGATTTTCAAGTACATCAAGTAGTGGTAATGACAGATCAACCCTTAAGACAAATTCTTCATAAATTAGATTTGTCAGGAAGGTTAGTAAAGTGATCTGTCGAGCTTAGAGAATATGACATAGACTACAAACCTTAAAAAGCTATTAAAGGACAGGTCCTAACGGATTTTGTTACTGAACGAACGATCTTAAAACAGTTGATAATACTATAGGTCTCGGATACCAATGACATCCGAGATGAGAACAACATGTCTGACTCTGTGGTCTCGGAGGATGTCTAACAGCTATATGTTGACGGGGCATCAAATGTTTAAGGAGGTGGAGCAAAAGTAATTTTGAAGAGACCAAATGGAGAAGAAGTCATGTACTCCTTACGGTTTGATTTTCATGTGATCAATAACGAGACAGAATATGAGGTACTCATTGCTAGAATCAAATTAGCTCAAACTTTTAGAGCTCTCAATCTGAATATAAATAGTGACTCACAGTTAATTGTCAATCAAATTAATGGGTAATTCCAGGCCCGGGAGGATAACATGCAAGTGTATCTGATTCAAGTTAGAAAGCTGATGGCAATATTTTAGAAGGTTACAGTAAAACAGCTATCTCAGACAGAAAATTCTAGAGTTGATTCCTTGACAAAATTGACCTCGGTGTTTAAGGAAAAAGTTCCGACCTCAGTTCCAATTGAAGTTCTCCTACAGAAAAGTATAGATTTGAAAGAAGATTTTATCTTTAACATGCAAAAGGTTCTTGAGCCGAAGTGGATGAAAGAGTTAAAATCCTACGTTCAGTGTGGGGAGCTGCCAACTGACAAGAGCGAGGCTAGAAAAATAAAAAGCATATTAGCTAGGTACGCTGTTATTGACAATGTACTTTATAAACTTGGATTTAGTTTGCCATATTTGAAATATCTAAGATCAGATGAGGCTGATAAAATCCTAGAAGAAGTTCATTATAGAGTATGAGGGAGTTATAGAGGGGCTCGTTCTTTAATGTATAAGATTATTCGACAAGGATATTACTGGCCCACAATCTTGCAGGATGCTTCCAGAGTGGTTAAGTCTTGCCATCAGTGTCAAATTCATAGAGATATTCCGAGACAACCCCCAGAAGAACTCACTTGTCTCTCAAGTCCTTGGCCCTTTTCTCAATGGGGCTTGGATCTGATTGGATCGCTTTCAATCGCCCAAGCCAACATCAAATATACCATTGTGGTAATAGACTACTTCACAAAGTGGGTGGAAGCAGAACCACTTTTTAATATAACAGAGAAAAATACTACAGCCTTCATCAAGCAGAATATCATTTATCGCTTCGGGGTCCCATAAATACTGGTGGTTGATAATGAAAAGTAGTTTGATAATGCTAAGTTCAGGGAATTCTGCTCAGATTTCTGTATTAATTTAAGGTTTACTACTCCAACACACCCACAGGCCAACAGAAAGGTGGAAGTTGTCAATAAAGTAGTCAAGAAAGCACTCAAGAAAAAGCTCGGAGAGCATAAGGTAGCTTGGATTGATAAGTTACCCGAGGTGCTTTGGGCTTATAGGATCACTCTCAGGACAGTAACAGGGGGATCTTTTTTTTTGTTAGCATTTGGGTGCGAAGCTATGATCCCAATAGAGATTGATATTCCCAGCTTCCGAGTGCAAGATTATGATGAAGAAAAAAATGAAAGCAACCGAAGATTAGAGTTGGATTTACTGGAAGTAAAGAGAGATGAGACAGTAATTCGGGTACTCGCTCACCAACAAAAGGTAACCCGATATTATAATCAAAAAATCAGTCCAAAACCTTTCAGAGGGGTGATTTGATCCTCCGATGTGTGACTCTCAACACCAAACTTCCAGGTGAAGGGGTATTTAGAGCCAATTAGGAAGGACCATATAAAGTTATTCAAATACTTAGACCAGGGGTCTACAAATTGAAAATCCCGAGTGACATTCCAATCAAAAAATCGTGGAATATAGATATATTAAAGTTGTATTACCCATGATCCGACCTTTTTGGCACAAATCCCACGAGCCTGCAACCAGCGTCTCAGAGCATCCATCTCATGAAGAACTTTGATAACGCTTCTCTCTTCAGTATTTTCATTAGATATAATTTCTATGTCAACCTTAACTGAATTCTTGAAGACCTTATGCTAACAAGACCACGTCGTCTCCATACTAAAGAAAATTAGTAGTGATGGAACCACATGATTCTGAGACTATATGGATCACGTCGTCCAAGGCCAGCTACTGGGACTAACCTGTCCCTGAGAAGACCTTATACCAATATGACCATGTCGTCTCCATGGTAAAGAAAATTAGTAGTGATAGAACCACATCGTTCCGAAGCCATATGGACCACATCGTCTGAGGTCAATTACTAGGATTAACCTGTCCTCAAGAAGACCTTATGCCAATGAGACCACGTCGTCTCCATGCTAAAGATATTTTATAGTTTATAAAACCACGTCATTCTGAGACCACATAGACCACGTCGTCCGAGGTTAGTTATTGGGATTAGACTATCCCCGAGAAGATCTTATACCAACGAGACCACGTCATCTCTATGCTAAGGATATTTTACAGTTTATAGAATCACGTCACTCTGAGATCACATGGATCACGTCGTCCGAGGCCAGTTACTGGGATTAGACTATCCCTAAGAAGACTTTATATTAATGAGACCACGTCGTTTTCAGACGAAGGATGTATGTAGTTTAAAGAATTATAGTGTTCTGATACTTTCATAGGATCACGTCATCCCCGATCTTGTTCATGCACAGGACCTTTTCGTTATGATCCGAGATCGTGTATTACTTACGATTTATTTTTATTTTTCACTATCTCTTGAATCGAATCATTAAACAAATAAGGCCTGTTAACTTTCTCTGATTGTATATACAACTCATCTCAATGATTAATAAGATTTATATTTTAGATAACATGTCTTA